>DWTU01001879.1:0-12396 GCA_018251515.1 Cecropterus confusis | reverse complement strand
GGACCCAGTGCCGAACGCAGTCGCAGGACAAAACAAACAATACACTAGGTTACCTGTCGTCAAATATTGACTTAGGCAACGAATTCCATGAAAATATTTAGGAAGACCCTTACAGCTTGCACTGCAGTGTCCTACAAAAATATGTTATGATAAAAACTTCTCCCTGTGCCAAAAAAAATATTTTGAGTCTCCCTTATATACAATCTTGATGGTTAACTCATTAGCGCGATTCAGGATTATGAACACTGCCACCTATTGAAGTGTCAATAAAACGACACCTGAGACACCGAAACCTTCATGGCTTGATGGTTTTCATACATATTCCATAGATGTCGTCATAGTAATCGTCAAACAGCATTCAGTAGGACAGTTCCTACAATATTTATTTTGTTTACAGATACATAGGTAAATACTTTTAGTAATTGGTAATATATTGACTGAATTATTACTAGGTATACATTTACAAATAGTTGTTGTGGGGATGTTACATAATATGCATTTCTCAGTGTAATTAAACGAATTATACATATTTACCATAAATATGGTGCTTTCCATAAAAATGTACAATATAACCGAATTATTAACTTAACGTAACGTAATTATTATATATGCTTACAAAACAACGAATGCTGTTGTCTATTTAGGGTTCAATAAATTTCGGGGTAACAACGACATCTGTAGTTAGACAACAGAAATCTGGTCTTGTTCTGATTTGGCGGTAAATTCGAATGGACTTCAGTGATCTATTAAAATTAAGGTGGTCAAGTGTACTTTTTAAAAGGGTGGCAGAACTCTGTGCTTCGACTTTGGCGTCACCACCGCCACATTTATTCTATAACAATAACAAAAGTGTTCAAAACTGTTGTGTTTCGATTTAATAGGCGTGGTACTAAAGACATTTAATGCGTCCTATAAAAGGCGTTCTAACTTAGTCTTCTGGGGTAGCAATTAATGTGGTCATCCAGGATCCTAATGTTATTTGGGGTTGATTACAGATGAGCTGCAATGGCCTCACCATGCACCACCTCAGTTGGATTGCATACTCGTTTGCTATTTTAATTTTATATAAAGAAAACCTATAAGAATGAGTTTCATCTCCGATTGAATTAGTTATTGGGTAGGACTAAGCTATCATTATTTTCGGATTATTTACGGATTTTTTTTTGTGATGGTTTCTTTTGATTATATAATGTACGTTACATATCAAAGCATACAAAAATTTAATATTTAGTGTCTGTGAACCCCTTCTTATGTAATTATAATAATATTCATTTATTTACATATTATCTTCTACTCATTTCAGATCGAGCTAAAGCCGTTCTCTACCAGTGATGCCGCCTAAATTGGAGAAATCTCGCTTAAAACAAACTTTGAAGAAAGGTTCTCAATATTCAGACGTATCTATTTATTTTTCTTTTTCTACTCTTTTATCTTAAGTATCTCTTCCGGCTCAGGATTTCTGTAATAAATTTTTGTTTACCAAAATTATGGACTCAAATTGATCTCATCAACCAAAGTTAAAGTGAGTAAATCTCCGATAGAAGCTGTTCCGAGTGCTTATAAGTGTGCTAAGAACTTTATTTAGTCGATAGTTAAGTAAAACTATATCTAAGTGACAATTTCAATATACATGTCTCTACTTAGTAAGTTATTCTAACGGATTTTTTTATTATGGTTCCTATTTGTATATTTTGCTAACATTTTCTGATCAAATCAGTGTAGAATACACACTGATTGTATTTTTCACAGACCCTTACATACCTTGATCCTGAATTGATGTTTTGAACGACAGTACGTTTCGTATGATACTGTTTTTGTGATCAACGAAAGTTCATTATAAAAATAGCAGTCAGGTAACGCCTCCAAACTTACTGCAATCCCCGAAACTTTGTAAATTAAGGCCAAATTAGTTGCAAAGAAAGCAGGTGTATTGAACACACTTCAGTGTCGGTCAACTGTTTTTAAGTTATATCATTTTTAAATTATTTAACACCATATTAAATTAAATTAAATTATTAGATTTATTAAATTTACATTCAAGTATGACATTAAAAATATTTTACAATTGTTTTATTTATGATTAATCTGATATAAATTTGATTTATCCCATGCTGGTCTGGGATGTAAAAAGAATGTGCCAGCTGCCTATCTTCCCTTGCATGTCGTAAGAGGCGACTAAAGGACTTAAAGCTTAGTATTCGTCAGTATTTAATCTAACTCTGACTTTAAAATTATAATTTTATTTACCTTCTTCATTCCTCTTGCTATTTAAATGGCGATATACCTACCGCCCCATACACAAAAAACGCCTGTGTTGGATTTCTATCGTTTATCGCCGCCAAATCAAGCATAAACCATTGTTCTATATGTCACTATCCTCTTCTCTGAGTTAACGGCTGGCGACGCTCTTGAATAAAACTGAAATTGAAAACAGGGCGAAAGGGAAGCAATCAATACAATAATTCCGCAAAAACATTTCTGCCTTATAACAATCATTTAAGAGCTAGGGTCCTGGGTTGAAAAGTGTAGTAAGCCAGTTTAATCAGTATGGGGCCTTCTATTTTAGCCATTAGGGCAAAACATTATCTTGAAATTGATCTTATTAGGTAGAATTCCTGGTAGTCTGTCAGTTAAATTCCAATATCTATGGTGGTATGAGCCATTAAAAGTCTAAATAGGTTCTGTGAAAAATATGATCACATAAGCTATTTCTTTGATAACTTTAACACAACGATGATCCTCATAATGTTAATTTACTGCTTAATTGCTAATAACCAAAGCCTTAAGTGTGCATTTTATTTAGCAAATACATTAATTATATTTCTATTAAACTAAGTATGATATTTAATTTTTATTTTTTGCTTTACATTAGAGTTTAAAATTCTTTTCGGTTTATATTTGAAAATTGATTTGATTAATTTATTTTCTTTTTGGTTATAGCTATTAACTTTATTTGTGATAAAAAGGTATCAAGTAGAAATTGGAGTATCAAATCTATGTTGTGCAAAGAATATACAGATCATCCTGCCATCTATAACGTGGTCAACAAAATTCTTCGTTCAAGACCCTTATTTTTGTTATCCGTAATGAAGATTTCGCGTCCACTGCCACGTCCGCAGCGTCCACTGCGCTGCGTCCACTGCCGCCAAGTCTCAGGGCTTTGCTCCTCCACCCTCTATCATACAATCCTTGTTAAGCATGAGAAGACACAATGAATCACTAACAGTCTGCACTAGGTCGTTCTACCCTGACATTTTTAACATCTGCTTATATACTAGACTTAGGTCTATTTAGTACCTCACAAAAGAACTCCCTTAGATTATCAAAAGTCCGATCTAAGACGTGTAATTGAATTCGAGCTGATTCTTTTGCTGAATTTTGTGTCACTTTTATTCTCCGTTTTATCTTCCACCCGGACTAAATTCTATTCTATCACGTCCATTTCTATTGCAAAATTGGAATAGCTCATACGACCAAAATAAAAAAGTACGTCTTTTTCAAATTGGTCTACTTACTCTTACATTTTTACTTTTGCAAAACTTGGCAGGATAGATTTAGAATGAAGACAACACAGAGCATCTCTACTTGATATCTATTCTAAGGTTTCCTAGATAATAGGTATTTAGAGTAAGTGACACAATTAATATTTAACTCTAACAATTTGTTAGAAACTATGTGTAGAATTAATACGTGTAGAACCTGAGCGACCGAGGTTCGCTCGACGTCAGAAGGTTTGCGTAGGGTAGCGTGAAATAGCCCTAAATTTGTGTAAAAAATATTTTTGGGACACCTAATTTCTACATTAACTTAAAAAGTGATTTAACTAATTTCTGTTACCTAAATCACTAGCATGTTAAGCATAACATTTATAGGCATAGACAAAATATATTAACTGCAATCAAGTTAAAGATTCAACCTTTGTGAATAAGAAATATTTTGCTTTTCTTTTTATGTTTCCCGTTAAGGTCCGTCGAGGTAGCGAAAGAGCGTTTGTGTTTTAAAAAGTGATTCATTGATACATGTTATTTAATCAACTTGTACTCATTTAAACATCTGAAAATAAATATCACAGGTTGTTCATCACCTGTAACTCTACTCTCGTTAACTCGATGTAGCTTATTAAATTTACAATTAGGTATATTATAAGTAAAGGTAATATTACATTCTTTCACTTACGCAGTTGCTTGCAGTATAACATTATCAATACACGAAAAAATTATACCTATTAATAGGTTTTATACCAATAAGTTACAAATGAAATCACCATTACACACTAAGTTTAGATTCTTATATGTACATGTTTTACTGTGTTTGTTTTCTACAATTTTAATGTTTCTTCCACTATAAGTTCGCACAAATATTTATGTGTATTCCTAATGTTCAAACATGCACCAAAGATTTTTAGTATTTAAGCAACTGTACATTCCATCGTGAATTGTGATGAATCCACTTTTTGCAAGCAAAATATATTATTGCAAAAAGTACTTGTAAGATATAAGAAACAATTGGCTCATATATTTGGAGATCCGTTTCGGCGTTTAAAATTCAGTAGCATAGAACTCTGTAACATATACTCTACAGGCTTCGGCATTCACTCAAAAACACTGCAAAATTTAAAAATGTTTAAGTAATATTTATTATTATATTAACAATAGGATGTAAAGTTATAAGTTGTTTTAATTATGCGTTTCGCCCAAAGACTGCTAAGTCTTCGGGTATTTTATGATGCATTCACATGATGGCCTGAAAATTGGTTGGCATTATGCTATCAGGATGTTTCAGATAAATTTGCGAATAGACGGTATATGAATGTATAAGGGTATGTATGGGACGGATAGAATTAGGTTGATAGTATAATGCTACACTAAACATATTTAGCCTTAAACTAGGGATCCCGTTGTTAAAACGGTGAAGTAATTATATTGCATGTTAGGATAGTCTTGTATCAATTGTATGTCGTCACGTTGACGAGTAGGGTGGTAAGGCGTAATTTACTTTTAAAGCCTTTTAACGCGATATTTTAACAGGGTTTCGTAAAACATTTGTGATGGAATTAGGGAATCGATATATACCTTCGGTATCGAGGTATGGAAGCCAAAGGGTAGTTTAAGACCTTGAAATGAGTAATGTAGGAGTGTAGCTGAGCGAGGGGAAAATCTGAGAACTTGTCTGTAGACGATCCCTATATATGAAGGTAGTTTTACGGAAACTCTATCTATTTAACTTGCGTAACTTATTAATTATCTGTGTGTTTTGTCTATTTTAGTTGGTTGTAGCAAAACCTTACCGTCGCTTATTGTATCGGTATTACTATATCGTACGCACGCAAAAATATTAGTATCAAGATCTCACTATTGGCAACTAGAGGAACATCTTTGAATTATAAAGTTTGCATATGATTGATATATAGCAAATATATGAATATTCATATTACAATTGCTATTGCTATAAGCGCAATCTTATTACCCGTGTGCGTATATATATAAGGTAATAGCGATACCGAAATTGTAATTTGTTTCTAGAGATTTGCAATGTACATCGTTTTTATTGTACATTTTTTATTGTACATCGTTTCACATGTTCGTTGTTTAATCCTTTTCCTAGCTTTTTGTGTCTATTTTATCTAGGATAACTATTCATTGCATAATTATATAATAAATATTTAATAACTATTTAACATAAATATTGTAAATTTACCTTTATTAATGCTTTCAAAATGCTTCGTTGTTTCTTCTGTGAATGGGCTTCAGTTTTGACGATAACCACATTTGCCAGATTTATATTTTATATTGATTTAATATATGTGTAATGTAAATGATATATAAAAAATTAAGTTTAATATTATATCTGTCGATGTTTATATTTTGAAATGTTGGTCCTTTTATATATTTTAATAATAACAGCACTAGGCTTCTAAAGGTAATATTGTTTTTTTATAGTTTAAATATGATGGCGGGGATCAAATTTAATGTATTTAAATCAAAATTGAATTCCATTTATTTCTTTTTACTAAAATTTTATTGTGCATACATATTTGTTTACGTTAAACGTATGTTAAGCAACTAGTTTGTAAGTGATTATGTAGTAATCGTATAATTAATATAATTATTGTGTCATTGAGTATTTTAATCATATTATCAAATCAAGTTATAATTTGCTTGTAAGATAAGATCATGGACTGAGAATGCTGGAAAATCTCTATTTTATTTTCATAAAAGTGTCACATCTTTCTGTCGTCTACTGATACTTTATTTTGTAAAGTCAAAAAGGGGCAGAAAACGTTCCTTTATATGCGTCTTTAGGAAATGCAAACCACTTAACAACAGGTGACTTCACTTAATATAACAAAGCTATTATACCATTGCCTATACCTTTTGTATGACTGTGAATACGTGTATCTTATGAATAATTATTTGTCATTAAACATATTAACGCCTACTATTAACATAACAACATTTTATTATTTGTGTATCAAAATTATTTAATTAAATTCAATCAAAATACCTTGCAAACATCCCTTGAAATATGAGTTTTCTTAGTCCATGATCATTTTTTTCGATTCCTATGTGTTAGCTATTAATGTGATAATTGGTTACTAATTTTTCATTATATGTGTCTAATTATAATCGTAGGTTTAACACTATATTGTAATCAATGTATTTATTTACTACTTAGTATTGTACTACTTAGTATCTACTACTAGTAGTATTACAAGGGTCATTGTCTATGTTGATGACGTAACTATCACAAATGGTGCAAATGCACGAGATGCGCATAGCGCAGTCCTATTTTCATATGATTTATTGACAAAATTGCTCAGAAGATTGCAATCCTTTGCTCACTATATTGTTTATCCAGATTTCTCTTATTTACAAACATCCAAAATATTAGACATTACAAAGGGCTTTGGTTTTGACGGTAATAGATTATTTATCGAGCACATACATAGGATGTAAAGTTAAATCTGGTCATATAACTATAAGCACTGCTCTCTCATTGTCTCAACCCTATTCAATACATACAATAGATATTGTTATATCTTAACGAATTGTTTTTACTAAATCTTATACTTATTTGTCTTTAAAATTACTAGAATAATAGTAAATTATTTATTAGGTACATTTTTACAAACTTTAATAATTCTTATTATTAAAGTTTGTAAAAATGTACCTAATAAAATAGATTTATTATAATTTTAATACGATTTAAAATATTGTATTAATATTATTTATGAATCAATTTTGTGAGTTAAATTTTATTTATAAAACTGATTTATTTTCGTAGTAAAGTTTTATGCTAGATTAAAGATTTCAGACAGTGAGAGCGCAAAGCATATGTGACCGGTGACACTACCTACATATTTAAGTATTCTTGTAGCTATTCGTGTTATTGATGTATTAACTATCAGCTTCAACTCTAACTATGCAAAGTTTCCGATATAGTTGTAAGTCCATACAACACCATTTACAGTTTTTTTTCCTTAGTGTATGATATTTATTTTTGTAAGTCACACGAAACAATCATCTCAGATACAAACAATAGGTACAGCAATTGTTATATATAATTTGAAGGAAGTTACCATGTTGAACATCTAATGAGGTGAAGTCATTATTGTTCATATAAGGAAATTATATAAATATTCACTAATGTGTTTGCCAGAAAGAGTTTGGCAAAGCACTACTGTGCTTTTTGATTCTTAATAATCGCTTGTTGCAATAATTAACCAAGTTGTAGCGTTCCAACGTTGTATTTCTTAATTAATTGGATCGGTTTTGCGAGCGCTGGAGTCAAAATTTCAGAACATGAAGCTGAGACGACTGTTTCGTGCGAGGATAAGATAGTTCGTACATTTATTAGCGTCGATTCGGTAGTACGAAACATTTGATCAAACAAGCTGTTTGATCAATTAGTTTGGCCCAATTTACATGCATGTGTATGTGGCACATCGCTATTTCCAAAAAAATCACTGAAATGAACTTATTCAAAATTTGAAGTCAGGATTTGAGCGAGTCCGTGTAGCGTGTGCGAATAGCATATGGGTATGTCAAATCCAACATTGAAATTAATTAACGAAAAAGACAATCTTAAATACGAGTGATACATATTAACAATAATGATACTCTCATGATGCTAATCGAAAACCATGGAATACGGTATTTGTGCCACATAAAGTAGGTGTTGTTAACACAAAGGTATACGAAAGTATACAAAAGGTACCTACTTTTAACCAATTGACGTTCATAAATGTAGAACTTCTTAGGGTAGGACTACTTACAGATGACAAGTTATTTTTATGTATCGTTTTGTCACTTCTAGGCCATTCACCATATAATTTGTAATCTTCGCTTGTCGGCAGAAATTTGTATTCAGAATTGTATCTTTCTACCAATTCATACAAGAAAACTACTCCCGATGAAATGTTTAAGAGATAAGAATCAAGCAAAAACAGGGTAGTCATTTATGAATATGAATTAGCTATGACTTTTTTCCCGTGGCTCCTCCATTTAGGTCATGTACTGCGGAAAAAGTACCCTATGAATTTAGGCCATACACGAATTAATTATGGGCCGAATTTCGTCCAAATCAAATCAATACTTTTTGCGTGAAAGAGTACCTAACAAACGATTGTACATCCTTAAAACTTTCGCATAATATTCGTAGGTAGGAACGAAATTACTTTCTAACGGAACAAAATTAAACGCTTGTCGTCTGTAGGTGTTCTAATAATCATAGAACTGTATCTACTGCTCAAGGATGAGTGATTCTTGTGGCAACGCCATTCAAGTATGTCTGATTATGTGAATAAGGTATATTTATCTATAGTCTTCATAAGGAAATGACTACCTACTTATACGGAAGCGTTTATCGTAACTCATTTTAATATAACTACGATGTGCGGTAAAGCGAAGTGTGGACAGTGACGAATTAAGCATACACATATAAGGCAAAGACAATTCAGAAATCGATACTTAATTATTGTCGTTAATAAATTTTATCTTATTTATTGCGTAAGTTTATTGCATTTGGTACACATGCTTTAATTATTTAAGTGAATAATTAAAATTTTATCTAAATGTAGTATTTAAGAATTGGTAGAGACTTATTAGTAAAAACGAACTTATAACTTCTTTAGATAACTTACATTTAACAAGATCAATATTGACACGTTGTCGAAACAAAATGTCTTCAAACAATGAATTAAAATAAGTCTCTTTTAAATGCGCATTTGCACGACGCGTTAATTTAAGCAAATATTTAATGCAATATCTTTTCGTTTAGTCTCTTATTATAATTTTATTATGTAAATTTGAAACGATGAGCACATAAGCAGCAGTGAAATGTAGATAAGCATGTACCTAGTTATTGTAAATTTTATTTCATAATTTAGTGCTTTGGTCACTATTTGTTAATCTGTCTTTGTCTTAAATGTTGACGCCAGCGACACATATGTTCATATGCTAAGATTTAAACATTTGTGTGTAACTGGAACAACCATTCTTACATAATTGTTTTAATTAAAGCTATTCGCCACACACGATCGGCAAATATTTCACAGTTATCGAAAATTCCGCAAACAGGTTGGACAATGTAAGGCCGCTATCGAACATCGGAGACACGCAAACTATTGCAAAACGCCAGTGGGATACGGCCTTAACACAGTATAGCGTTCAGTTGTTACGTTCACATAACAACCAAAATGCAATGAAGTGAGGCCATGTTATTCGTATGACGTGTCTCAACTAAATACTATTTGCATTTATGTGGAAATTATGAGCTATCGTGTTTTAGTCGCTGTCCCATTTCTGTATGTAGGTACTAGCGTTAGTATAAGAGGCTGGTCTAGACAGTTGAAAATAGTTTAAAGTACATATAGATTGCATGCATGTCTTAATTTATATTCCTTTATAATAACTTATTGGAACGAATATCTTAATGGTAAAACGAACGCTACAGCCCCAATATAGAAATAAACATATACGAATATAATTGATTTTTAAAGTTAAACGATAAACCTACATTTCACTAAAGAAATGCAAACTAAAAAAATTTTGGATGTCATACGTACATACATGTCAGACACGCATGTTAGACAACATACAAAATTACTTATTTCGATTGAATTGAAATGTAAATGAATGTAAACGATTGAAATGTAACCTAATTTACATTAATAAGTATCATAAATATGTTATGTCATGAATGTGTTATTCTAAAACTTATATCTATGTATGAAAATGAAAATTGACTCTACATTGATGTTTCGAATTATCTGGCTTTATGTGTTTAGAAATAAATATTTCAAGTAAATGTTAGCAGTTTCGACTCAGTGGCGTAACAGAATAATATTTTGGTATTTCTGGGGAACCCGATAACTTTGATTGATTTTAACAAACAGTTTCATAGGGTTCAAGTAACTTCAAATTTTCCTTCTGCATCCCAGATTTTGTTTAGAAATGAATTAACCTAATCAATCACCGAGTTTGAAAGTATTGAAGACTTTTTTATCGGCTCGTTATACTATACATATTTTTTTATTATCAGGTCCGCGAATGCGCCATCTGAACTGTACGTTGCTTGGAGCCGCTATTCATGCCACCTTAGCCTTGGCTCTGAATAGCTAATACAAATAGTTCAAAACACTAGGACCGTTGTAATTCTAATATGAACTTCTGATATGACATTATGCAAGTGGTCTCGCCCTATCGTTACGTCACTGTTTCGACTGCACCACCAGCACGAATAGTTTTTCAAACATATTGATATTGCTGTGTTTCGTAATCATTAGGCTATGGTGTAGCCAAGTATATTATAATATTGTCTATCTACTCTTTGTGTAACCTGTAATAAACTATCAAAAAATATTCGTGTTTTATTTGTTTTCATACTCATTCATCATCATACATATTCATTCATACTCTTTTTATCCATTCCTGTAAAACATGAACACGGTCGTTTTTGCCGCTATAATACGTGTAGGATTTAAATTATACAATACAAATATATTATAATTTTTGTTATACACTCTTTACAAATGTGATTAATAATATGATTAGCTAATGCGTTTTTTTATTTAAAAGTATTCCACGAATTAAATATTGATGCTAATATTTTTGGTCTAAATCGCGCTTTGTAAGTTTTTTAGATTCTGGATATAAATACAATGGATCTCCATATTACTTATGTGGTTACTTTGACTCCATTTTTGTAATACACATAGATTTTTTTTTAATTATCACTTGCTATTTAGTACGCTTTCATACATAGGGGATTTTAATCACGAATAACATTAACATGTTATTCGCAATCCTAAGAAGAGATGATTGATGAAAAACATGATATTCAATTCCTCGGCTTTCATGCAAAGTGGGTACTGCCTACTTAAATTATATGTGAAAACTACTTGGTCCTAACGTATATGTAATAAGTTTTTTGAACAGAGACATACGATTAAATTTTTGAGCTTCATCTCTTCCACCCTAAAAATGTAGGTGTACAACTTGCTTAAAATATAGGAGTTTGGCATTTGTTGCTTACATATTTTGCATAGGTCCGTACGCAGTGAGCAAAAATTTGACTCTCAGGAGCACTGTCTATGGCTTAGGATTAGGTTGGGTTACAACATTAAAGAAAACTTAAAACTAAGCGAGCAGGGCGCGGCAGCGCCCTGCAAGCCGGTACGCCCAATTCATATAAATTCAGATCAATCCTTTATTTACCTCAATACAATTTATAAAAGTTATGACTTAGATTTAAATTTTGTCAATGTTGGAAGTTGTATTCGTATTTTTATTAAGGTTTCAGTTTATGCTTTTGTGTAAGTTTATATTTACGAAGCAAAATTAGTGATATTATAAGAATACAATTACAAGTGTATCGTCAATAAAAAGCGTATTCTTTTCAACAAAAAATATAAACCGACTTCTATGCCTAAAAAAAGTAGAAAAAAAATTAAGCATATGTTGGGTTAGTATGTACACAGTACATAGTTCTGAAGTGGGCGCTCATGTACCTACTCGTGGGACATAAGATTCATTGTCGTGTTCTAGTAAAATATGTTGAGCGCCGACTTCGAAACTATGTATAATACTTATGTACTGTGTATATACTAACCCAACATATACACAAATTATTTTCTAATTTTTGGGGGCATAGAAGTCGGTTTCTATTTTTTGTTAAAAAAAAATATCAACATTACTACGTTTTACTATATTACATTTTGTAACCCTATTTTATTGTTAAATTCATATTAAAAGTTAAATCTATTATTATTCAATACAACTTTACAATATACATTCTCTGACAGTATGGACGACTACCGCTTTGCTACAAAAATCGTTAGATGTCGCTAACTTTCAGTCTTTTATTTTCCTTCCGTATTGCTATAAGCAAAAATCA
>DWTU01001878.1:0-12396 GCA_018251515.1 Cecropterus confusis | reverse complement strand
CAAATATCGTGAGTACCCGTATTCAAAATAGATCAGGTCAATTCTTCTGTAGTTTACTCTAGGTCACGTTTCGTCTGTCTTATAGTATAGTACCATTTATCATTAGAAACGAATTTCTCCATTTAATATTTCACTACGCAAACAAAGTTTCACGTTTTAAGTGCTCACCATCATGTATAATAAATACAATTTTCGTTATTAGGGCTTATTATCTTTTGAGAAATAATTCCATACCGTATTACTTAACTAATGAATGCTATTATCATATCGAAGTCAACAGCACATATACAAATCATAAGTCAAATAGTTATACTACAAAAGAAAATAGATAGTTAACGAGAACGTAATCCAGAAAGGATAGAACACAATTTAATTTGATTAGGTAAAAGCGTATCTGTTTATCAGCGTGGGAAAGGACTGGGAGTAAATTGACCTGTTACCGTCGGCGTTTGACGCCCGCATTCAAACGTGAGATTTCATTGTTCAAAACGTGATTCACTGCTGGTTCGTTGGCGCCCGTTGGGTGATCGATTAAGATTTTTAACTAGTTACTAGCTCACTTTACAAGAACCAAGGAAGCGTTGAAACGCGAACCTGAAAAATACGTACAAAAACCCGCACTCCATTCATCAAAGCGATGTAATGCTGGACGGAGGCACGCTGGGAAACCTCGCCGACCAGATCCTACCTTTATTTATTTCTCTCCGTGTATGCCTCTTTTTCTTTTTGCCCCGACGTTACATTCCTAAGCCGGTAATCCCGACAGCAGATAAAATTAAACCAGACGCGAAACAAAATTAAAAGGTACATAAAAAACGATCGATCCAGACTAATTTCGTGGCGTATGGTATTCCGATACGATTGTTCTTCGGGTGTCAGCGATAAAGGATATCGAGTAATGAGATGCGAGTTATCTCCCATCTGAGTTTCGGCTCTTTTGTTTACAACGGGTTAATACAGAGCTATTGTTGACCGAAGATTGACCGGTTTCATTTATATCGGAGATATTCACATGAGCGGAATGTAAACGGCTTCATGCAGTTGTAAATAGACGATTTATGGATGGTCCGAAATGGGTTCTCCTTTTATCCTGACGAACACGATGAGCCCGAAGCCGGAATACCGCATAGTGCACACAATTCAACGGGTAAGCTTACACCGACCGATCGTATCTGTGCAATAAATCTAAATGATAAAACGCGTACGTACCTAACTTAGTCGGCCAACGAAAATAATATATTAAACACCGATACATTCCGCATTCTGTGCCGATGGAAATCGAAAATTGTAGTTTTCAGATAACGACTAGGAGTGGCTCACTTTGTTGGCACGTTTTCTTTGTTAGGATACATCGACATTGTTGCATGGTGTTACATGTTGCACTGTTGTGAGAATTGCAGAAGCGGATTTCAACGTTACAAAAACTAACAAACCTTTTTACCGACTGGAATGCGGCAACTTTACATTTACAGAGAAATTGAAGGTTAAAAACAACATTAAGATGCTCTATATTAAAGGTGGTTAGTGGTATGATACAAAATTACGGCATTAATACACTAGGTTCGGTTTCAGAGAAATGTTATTAAAGCGAAGTGCAGAGTTCGGAGGGAATTAGAAAAATGATGTGTGGGAACCGAGAGAGGTTTGCAATTTAGTTCGAATGTGCGCGGAGAATTATGGCAACCGTGCACTCAGGTGCCAGGGCTGCCTGCCGCGTGAAATATGACCACCACAAAGCGTGCCGAACTATCACTCAAGTTCATAACAAATGCTAAAATAAAACAATCGACAATTTTACAGACCCTCGCAGTTTTCGACTCAAAAACGCCCGCAATTGTGCTCAAAATTTCCAAACGTAGTAACCCTATAACTAGGTTTCGGTCTAAGCAATTTGTTGGAAAATTACTTTGGTTTTTGTTTTATACATACCTATACCGAATCGTCGAAACGTTACCGGAGCGTCCGTGTACCACGAAATTACACTCATTATACCAAATCATCGTAACAATATTAAATGAAGGTGTGTACCCGATCGTCTATTAATGTAGTATCGATTCACAAATAAATAACACTTTTAAGAAGGACGAGGCGAGTCCGTACGTGCCGCGCCGGTACCAGATAGCATGTAATTATGGATGCAGAGGTCACTACAAATAAAGAAGAGATCCAAACGATAAAAACAAAAGAAAGCGAAATAACCGATAATTCGACCCGAGCTGTATCGGAGGCGGACGGAGTCGATTTGGGTTGTTTTGAACGCGATTTTCGGAACAGGGATGTTTCACGCGATCCAGCTTCCGCTGATCATCGATTGATCGATCAATAAGGCCGCCGGATGTAGCTCTCATTCATTATGTAGCTAGATTGACAACGTCTAGCCACTTCAACTTGATCGTCGACGGCTTAATTGTAAAGCGTCCGCGACCTATTGTGAAATGAAATCGAAATTTTAACTTCACGTTGACTTCAATATTGAATCATTAATAAGGGTTTATTGCTCCGGGATTTGTCAAACAAAACTCCGAAGCCGCCGGCGCTGTGGGAAACAGCATTTCATCAATGGGCTGAGCACACAAACCGCGTTCTCCTTTGTTTATAAAACTGTCCACTTCTAATGCTCGACGTGTATTTCAATTTGAGAGGCGCGTTCGGCGTCACGCCTTACACTAGATAAACAATCGCCCAATTCGTTTTTCAACGCTACGTTGGAGTCGTAATTCGAGACGTTTACGAAGAGACAGGAAAACGATCAACTCGAGATGTTTTTCGCACGTCGACTCTTACACACTTTTAATTCGCTATTGTTTTTAACGAAACAGGTATATTAGGTACGAACAACGAATTATGCACGGAGGATTGCGCAATAAATTCGTTAGCGGGCTTACCTAAATTTTGCGAAAGGCAATTAACGCTAAGTCGCAGAGAGAGCTGCGAGCCGGAGGATCGGGCTAGTGGTCGCGTAATGAATTGGCTAATGCACAAGCGGGTAACGAGATAAGGGCCCGTCACAACATAACTGTAACGATAATGCATCAGCACATAACGTGCGGCGGCGAGCGGTAGCGCTGCCCAAGGCGACTCGCGCGGTCCAGACGCGTAATTGCCTCCACGAATCTGTTATCAATGCTGTCTTTTCACACGCTCTTATTCTCGTTTCGCCTATATGGAGGTGTAAATCGAGACAGTGCAATAATCGTAAACGGAGCGGGCGAGAGAGTAAACAAAACTTACGGGACGAGACATCGAACGTGCCCACCTATTATCCGGTGGCATGTGCTTAGCATCTGTCGACGACGCTTCCTGGGCTACCCAGCGCCTGTTACATCATAAATTGAGCCTTCCGCACCGTCTTCCGTGATTTTTTATAAAGTTCAAGCCCTACGATGACGATGGACGAAGTGTAAACTAAAAATTAACTTCCTCGGAACAAGTTTTTTAGTATCGGGTAAACAATGCGTCGATCCGTTAGCGGGATCCAGGTGCGCCCCGCCGCCTCGGGCGCTACACAAAAGATTTCGTTGAAGAAAGAAGCGGTCATATCAAAATTGCAAGCCATCCATCCCATTGTCGCACGGCTATTTGTTTAGGAGAAGAATCTCTTTATGTTCGGAAGCTTTCTTTACAATCGCGTTTATCTATGATATATTGGATTCTTTAGACGTGTCGCTATTCAAAACGATTCCCTAACGTCTTCTGCGCGGATGAAAGGAATTCGGTCGCAAGTTTTGGTTTTCGTAATCAGCTTAATAGTTACCGGCTGCATTCAGCTGCGTTTCGGTATTAGATAAAAAACCGAATGTGATTTAATTAAGCATTAGCCAGTGAGTCGATAGTGAGTGAACACAAACGGCGTGCGTATAACCTGTTATTATGGTTGATTAGATTTCTGTTGGTAACATTTCTCGGTAGTGCGTCGGCGCCGCCCATCGCTCCCGCGCCGTATTAAAAATATACCCGTCCTCTTAAGCTATCCACTCCGAACGCTAATGATTTTCGGTAAACCGGCCCGTAACACACCTCCGTATCTCCAAATCTCTCGAGTAAATCACCGTCGTTTTTGTTACCCGGTCAGGAGTAGTAATTATGTCGGTCAGAGTGCAACGGATGAGAATCTAATTAAGAAGTGGGCAGATCCAGACGGTTTTCGCGTTCGCCAATTCTAAGTTATTTCTAAAACTACTCTGATGGGGCGTTCGCTATTTCGTAAATTTAACTTTTGGTTAAACGTCATTTATGATTTTGGATGCACGCAGAGAATTATCATGATGATGTATTTACGGTGGGCTGCGGGTTACAATTCATTCGAAATCGTTTTTTCGGTCACGCCATGTCGCATGTACACCGTAAACCTGTCGATTCTTTATTGGATGTTTAGGCCCCGCGTGATATCGTCAAACGAGCCGAACTCAATATCGATTCTATCAAATCGATTGCTCTAAATGATTGTAATCTAAAATTATTTGTGCATATGGCATATGTAATTTGGTAACTCAAAAATGGTCGTAAACGACACGAAAATGGATTCGTGCGTGCGTAATCGAATAACCGATGAGAACTTAATGTTTTTTCGACTAGGTATCGGTCAACGGCCATCGGAATATATTAGAACATTTCTACTAAATTTTCGTCCTACAGAAGGCTGAGTTTATTAGAATACGGCGTGCATTGCGAAGCTGCTCACGCGCGTGCCGCGTGCTTCGAACGCCAATCGTACACTCCATGGGAACATTTTTGTCTTCCACGATATGATAATATAAGCATTCAAATATACATACTGTCCGTTAAATGCACGATAAACACCCAGAATTACAGTGAAACCTGGATGTGAGCGAGTCGTGACGGACGTGAGGTGAATTTTACAAATTTTCGATGCTTCATGACCCCTTTATCATAATCGCATTGGACTGCAACTCACCGTCAGATCTCGACGTCTCGTTCGTGTCGTGCCATGCTTCCACTATCAGCGAGAAGGTACCCTGGAAAATTAAACGGAACACATTAAACATTGCTCGCAATTACTTCGCGTTCATTGCTATACATATACAAATAAGAAAGAATTTTTAAAATGCACAGTAATAGTAATCCAGCCGCTTTGTGGAATTTTAAAACGCATTCGAGTAAGTTCTTTACAATAAGATAATCCAAGATATACCATCTTGAGCAGAGACCTTTAAAAATGGGCGCGGCGCCGAGCATTTCAAATATTTCCTTTAGTTTACGACGTCGCTCGGAATGGCGGATGAGTGTAAATTAACAACATGATAGACAGGTGAACCTGGGAGCAGATGGCTGAATTGTTTTAATACGGGCTAAAAATACTATGCGCAATAAGGCGATGGGTAGCGTACTTAACTCTCCCAACATGGAATCGTGTGATGTTTCCGTGGACTTAAACGAAGAAAAAACGGGTGCGTATCAGATATTGACATTTGTCGATGTTTACATAAGGAGGCGAAACGGCAGTCGAAATCGATTATCGACGATAACGCGAGTCAACAGCGCACAGGCGCCCGTCCAGTTTATCAATGGGTTTTATGACTGTCTCCTGAACTCGGCTCATGCGAAAATGTTGCCGGTCGCTAGATGCTTTATGAAATTTCTCCCACCGCTCGGAACCGGTTTCGTCCACCATAAAACAGCATAGCTGCATCGGACGATCTGCGGGTACACGAATACGATAAGTAATAAACTTACATCGCTATTGAATCATCCGAATGTAATCGTTACCTTAAACTTTTTCGCCGCGAAACACATTAGCGCAATACTTAAAAGCGTTTGTATTATTTATCTAAATAATCACTCGAGATTATTTTAAGCCATCCACGAGTAAACCGTTGTAAATAAAGCGGTCGTTTCATAAAATAACCTTCAACCGTATACGATCAGATGAGGTAGGCGACTCATGAATGCCGAACAATTTCTGTTCAGCGGAGTTCAAAGGCAGTGTTCTCGGCTGAACCACCGTAACCTTCACTCACGTTCGTGTTTGTTCATTTATCGATCAGAAAATCTCTCCAATTAAATGCTCGAACAGTTACACTAAAATAATTTTAGAGAGATTACATCGTCGAGTTTATTTTCGTTTATTTTTTTTTTTGATGCCCCGTCGTCTAATGTAAACGATTATCTGATGAACTATTTTAGTCTTTTTATAGAATTCGTAAATGGAACAGGTTTAATCCTACGTCGAATGGCCGATGCCTATTTGTTTGGTCAACTAATCGCCCCAAAGTTTTCGATTGTTTACGATTAAACGTAATCTTCGAATGAAGCCGCGATAAGCGTCGACGAAGTGGGTAACTAAACTTTATTAGAAGCGGGTCAATCACTATCAATAAGGTAATCAGAGACCGTCATAATTCGATGACGGGCATAGGAGTATGACTTTGAAAACGGCCTGAGAGTCCATGACGGCGTGTAATTAGGTATAATACACGTCACGGGTCGCCTCTCGTGCAGCTGCGCCCGACGGATATGAAGGGTCACCATTTAATTTCTTCATAAGATCACCACACGAACTCTTAAGGAGTGATTCACGACTGACAGATGTCCCCGTTGTCAATTAGCTTGATGAATGAAAACATAATTTGCATGAGCGAGAACTAACAATGAGTTATTTGCATAGGAACTGATACGTACATCTCTAGCGAACAATAAACATTGTAGAAATCAATAGTAGAAATCCATGGTTTCCCAACGCACATCACACGGCGCATTATGAAACAAAAACCTCTTGGCTTTTTGTTACGTTTTTCCTTCTTATAAACGCTCGCAGATAAGCGTAATTAAAGCTTTCGATAGTACGTTCAGTTTTGACGAATTTATAATAAGTAAGTCTCGTTTAATACGTCGACAATACAGCGGACGTGTTATCGCCCGTTTCTGAATACCAAGCAGGTTGGGATTGAACGATTTTGAGCCTTACGCCGGAGCTTCCTTTCACGACTCGCATTCAGTGTAAGGAGTGAAGGTGGTTGTCTGAGTATTATGATTTGTTTGCGCGATCAAATATGGTAAGTCGTAGTATACGGCGTATTGATTTGTTAATCGAGTATGGAGAGCGCATTTCGGGCAGCTGAGGCCGTTCGTAAGTAGATGCCGGTTCCCACGGCAGTGACTCGGCCGGCCCATAAAAAGCGGCGACGACGTAAGCGTACGTGTGCAGGTAGCCTTTATAAACTCGACGAGTTGTCGATACTGTATTTACAATTAGAATAAGCTGAGATAAAATTAAACTAGTTAACGTCTTAACACATTTTCTATAAAAATAACGTGTCGTGATAAACGTTTATATTTTAATAATCATATCAGTTTTTATTACAACTTCGAAAATTAGAGGTCTAAGATTCTTCTATAAATACAATATAAAAGTGTTTTTTATTTTTATTATTTGGTCCAATATCAGTTCTAACGACAAACTACATGCAAATATAAGACTTCCAAGAACAACATGAGATTTTACTAAGTAAGAAACAACGGTACTTTATATTTTCAACACTGGTCAGTCCAGCCAAGTCTAGTTTATCCGACTCTACAATAAACCCGTTGCCAAGCCGGCAATTAAGGAAACATACTCCGCGACTCGACATAAACGAAATACTAATTGACGTACGATCTTAGTGCAGTATGTGTTCCAATTTTTACAACGACATCGATAATTTTAATCGACCGACATTCCGTTTATGTCCCTAATCTGCGCTTACGTTATGTTATATACATCTAAGTAAGCTGTCATGTATATATAGAAATAAAATTGAACCGTCTGTTTGTTATTTCAAAATTAATACTGATTTTTAATCATGTGTTTATAAAAAACACGGTGACATAAAGATTTAATGTAAGCCTTGTTAGTCGTTAATAACAACAATTTCAAAGGATAAAGTATTAATTTTAAGATAAAAATATATTTTAACAAAAATATATTTTTTTCCGTACCGTGACATCCTTAACGTCATATTGGATCCTTTTCAAGCGTTAAATTGTGTTATTGGAGCTTTGGGGCGGTATCCAGGGGAATGAATGCTACGGAATTATTTGATAATCTTTTAATAGGGGTGCCTAAAAGGATTCTAAATGTCGTCAGTTTTCGTTTAATTAAAAATGGGATTATGTATACGTATTGGGCTCAAAGCAGCAGTGGGCTCGCCCAGTGGTATTCTAATTCTTGCAATACGATTCAAGGTTCGAATCTCACTTTTATTGAACAAATAAAAATCTAGATTATTTAGTTTATTTTATGTTAGAGGAATCGTAAGGAATGTTTTTCAAACTTTGATTAGTCCGTTCGCACTGGTCAGTGGGGTATCAACGTGGGCAAGCATAGGTTGACAGACAAAAGGGCGTGAGAAAGGGATAAGCCTTCGTGAAACGCCATCTGGCTGTTTACAACTTAAGAACAAAGCTGTAATCAGGTGACCGTGTCTTTCACATTTTCGGACACGTGTTCCTTTGTTAACAACACTCGTTTATTGTTTTGTATTTTGTATTGTAGATGTTTGGTGATAGACTAAATGGTTGCAACATTGTGAGAATTGTTTTTTGGTACAACACTTCATGGGAATTTTCAGTTTGGTTACGAATAGTGTTCCCGGACGATCTCAGGCCTATCTTTTGAAAGGCATCAGAAGTGTTACCTACTTGTTTAAACGGAGTCGTTCTCAGAGAACAAGAAGTGCTTTATAATAAATCGAAAGATATTAGAATAATAGTGAAGATAATAAGGGAGAATTCTCTCTAAAAATTAACCAAAAATTGGTCGAGTGGACTTTTCTAAGATAAAAGATAAATTTCTGAGATAAAGATAATAAGATATTTTTTTATTAAAAAATAGTAATAGTACTCGGTTAAGTGGACTATGGGCTTCGTTCTTAGATTCCCAGCAGTGGGATACATTTCGAAAATCGAACAAAGTTAACCGTTACGATACCGCATTAAATACTCAAACCACAAAAAGTGCACCAGAGTTCACTCAATGTTTCGACACGAGAAATTACTTATTCGGAACACAAATACGGACCAAGTGGAAGTCGTGATTTCATATTTCACACTTTGCCAGTGGTAACGTCTTTAGAGACAGGTTTTTTCACTTAGTTTTAACCAAATGACGGTAAGTTTCAAAGTTACTGCACCGGAATAGAGTTTAAATTGCATTTGTTTAAGTTTGGGACCGTTGATATGAACTTAGAGTACGAAAGTATAGACTACGCGTTTGAAGAATGTGGAGTTGGTAATGGATGCCGTTATAGTAAAAAAAAAATCAAATTACCGCAGAATATTTTTGGATTAACATACATTCTGTAAAAAGGTACATTTATTATTTACAGTAAATCAGCACAGTTGAGTCTAGTTCATGTTCAGTTGCGTTTTTGTGTAATTTATATTTATGAGGCGCTGTCTACATTTTATCTATATTCTCAGCACAAAGTAGAGTGACCATCCTTCAAATTAAATATATGCAAATTCCGTCTGAGCAATACGTAGCGTGTATAAGCGTTCCGATCGCATTTAATACCAATTATTGATGGTTTTAATTAAGTTTATCTCAATCTATTTTAGCATCGCGGATTGCGGAGCGATGACCGATGATTCATATTACATCAAAACCGATATTGTTATGTCTGGCTTTATATGAATAATATTATAAAGGTGTTTTTATTGGGTAAGCTCAATAACTGCTGACATAACAAACTTATGTTTATTTGTATTGTTTCATGCGGTTTATCTGATAATTTTTGCTTTTTAGGAAAAACCAATAACTATATTGTTACCACATACCAAACATTTTCCAAGCAGTAATTTATTACCAATCATAAAACAACTGTAAATAATATATTTTGATTTATTTACATCTTTTCTCAACTAATATGAGAGATATATTTATGAGATATGTGAATGGGAGATCGTGTACAAATATTTTCCTATAAAAATATCCAGGTCGACAGTTTATTGGCGACAGTACACGTGCATTCGGTCAGAATGCTAAACAGTTTCGTGGTAAACACGAGTAACTATGGCGAGCGGGACTCGGCCTATTATGCCTTTAAATTCCAAAGCAACACTGTTAGTCAACGTTACGTAGTTGGCCGGTCATCTCGATTTCGGAGGGTTATACTTGTTGGTATACTCACGTCTGTGCTACAAGTGAGACGTTCTCAGCGACCTATGTGAACCTATGACGTTCCAACTTCAAATTGTCGAGAGAAATCCTCTTTGTTTGCACTCTATACGTGAGGCCCGCACACATACGACGTTGACTGTCAATATTGTGTGCGGACACCTTTAAGTTTTGAAAAAGGAAACTTAAATCATTCGATAATGCTCTTCGTATTCGGCCAGTGACTGATTTATAATCTGCGTATTTGATTAAGAGCTTTTTAAGAGCTAAAAGTGTTCACAGATAACATTAAATTGATTTAGATATTTTGTTATAGATTTCACGGACTCCATAAAATTAAGTGGGACTTAAAATCAATTTAATTAAGATTAAAGTAATATAGCATCTCATGCGGTTTCGTCATAAGCAATCATTCGATATAGATTTATTGATAAATCACATAAAGGCAAACATCATTTTATAGCAATTTATTCGACCATACGGAAATAAATAAATCGCTCTTTTATGTTATGATGAATAATTCTACGATAAAATTGTATAAAAAGTTCATAAAAGATAAAATATGCTTATTTGTTTTAATATGCACAGTCTAATGATACCCTAATTATAAAGAATAGTTTAAAAAATTCACACGGTAATCATAAAAATAGCTATTATCTCGACGATAAAAGTCTAGTGTTGCCACAAACGAAGCGACACAGTAAACAAGTGGTCAGCCAAAAAACGAAGAGTTCATTACGAAAGGATTAATTACACAAACGTCATTACTGGGAAACATTAAAGTCTTGCAAGTAATATTTCGGATTTTAATCTGTGACTTTACTAAATGTTGCCAAGGAGATGTTGCATTAAGAAACGTAGCACTGTTTAAATATTTTTAAGGTAAAACATTTAGTATATATATATATATATATATTTTGATATAGTTTAACGTATCGCGCTCTTTTTTCATTCAAACACATACAAAATAAGTCGGACATTAACAATTTATTGCCCACAATTACAATCATCGCGAAAAAAGCCAAACGCTGGCGGAATTCGGGACTTTTAAACGGGCAACTGAAAAACGAAGACTACCTTTAATTTCACATCGCGTCGCCGGCATTCAGACGGCCAAAGGTCCAAGTCCGAAGAATTCCAAAAATGAAAATGTCGTCCATAAACAACGGAATGATTTGAATGAATAAGAATTAAAAAATAAAATTGGAGTCAACAAATTTCGGGAGACGGCCGCTTAACCGTAGATCAGGCGATAAGCCATGAGTAGGGTGAAGCGTTGAAACCGAAACCACATCAAAAACCTTATGATTTGTTCATTCGGATTTACATGAACCAGCTTCACTACATGGTTCCGCTTATTTTTCTGCTTTTATCATTTCTTGGACCCTTGATAATTTTGAAGTAATACGTTATGTTTTCTTAGACTAATTTGTTTACCCATAATCCCAAAAATAAGCAAAATAAAGAAACTCCTACTACTTGAAATAAAAATTTGCTTACAAATTCTTTTATATTATTAAAGACAGACTTTTTTCTTTATTTGTATGGATGACGCGCAGCCTCCCAACAAGTTTGGACATGATTCGAGTTAGATGTATATCAACAGCTTTTTCAAACTACTTTGCATAGCAACTTCGAGGTGATCGATGAGTAACACTAAAATGTAACTGGAAATCGGGCTTACTTATTCTTAGCACGATTAGAAGGAAGAACTTAAAATGGCTCAAATGTAAGCGATAATCTGGTACTCATCTTCGGTTAGAAACGTTCCGAGAACAGTTATAGCACTGAATCTTCAATGAGTAGATGTAATCTATTTGCCACATGGAAATAGAGTGAAATATTTTGGTAAGCAATGGGAAGAGCTCTTTGTAGTTCGGATGCAACGCGCTATGGTAAGATAAAAACTCAGGGTTAGTAAAGTTTTTATCATAGATGAACCGTCATGCAGTCCACCTAATAGTAAGCTCTACGTTAAGATTTTGGTATAGCTCCAAAGAATTGAAAACCTGCTTGAGGTCGGACGCGGATGCGTTGCTATCCCTGAAGATTTAGTTAGAAAGAGTTTCTTTAGCATACCATACCTTTCAATCCAGAACACAACCACCCATCCAGAATCAATGTTCTCGCTAGCGTGAAGAGGTGGGTCAACCACGAAGAGTCAACCTAACCCGTGTGATCACTTACAATAAAAAGTGTGACATTTGAATCGATTTGACTCGCGGTGGTTCCCATATGATCGGCCTTTGACACGTCCATAAATTCGCCGAAGTACGTACCAC
>DWTU01001877.1:0-12398 GCA_018251515.1 Cecropterus confusis | reverse complement strand
CTTTTTTAAAGAACTCTCAGGTGTGTAGGTTTCCTCACGATGTTTTCCTTCACCGTAAAGCAGTGATAATTAATTTCAACCATTCGGCTATCACTGCTTATGTAATCATGTAAAATACATTACATATAATAAATTTAAATAATCTTCTGTCTTATAAAATGGAAAAAATCTTGCCTCCAATTTATCATAAAAGCAAGCTTCTTTTATAACGTATTTTATAAACGTTTCTTCAATTCGCGATTTAATGAAGGCAGACATCGTCATTATTTACTTCATTCCCAGGAGTAAATTAAATACTCGGTAAATATTCAAATACGACACTCGAGGCCTAAAAAGCGGTTATTCTGATAAAAGTGTATAAAAATATTATTTTTTGGAATAGACTTTATTTAACATTATTTTTTTCTTAGAAATACGTTATTTGTTTTGTAATCTTAGTAAAATTTTGGATGCTCGAGATTACACCCCACACTTAATAGTTAGTTAACCTAAGAATGAATGTCAAAAAATCGGTTCTCAGTACGTTATTTAAGTTACGTTAGTTACGTTATAAATTTAAAAAATTATGCTTCTAAACCATTAGCACATAAAAACTGGAAAAAAGCTAAAGCTATAATAGAGTTTTATGCACAAGAAATGGGCATACGTACAAACATACATGCATACATACTCCTTCTAACGCATTCGGGTAAAAATACAATCATTGAAGCCCTATTTAATGATGTTAAGGAATGGATATCAGAAATCCCTTCTTAGTTTCTCCAGAATGAAATGAACCTATTATCCAAATTTCATTCCTTTAGCTTAGTAGTTTAGATGAGTCAATCAGTCAGAAATGATTATCGCTTTTATTTATTCAAGTTTTTAGCTAATAGCTTTTTCTTGAGCTCACTATCAGGCATGTTTCATCTACGGAGAAAAAAAGATAAGGAAATTATTGAAATCCATAGATTGATCGACTTCACATAATTTTCATAATACCGTAGCTTTTCGATCAATAGAAAATTTTGTACCGCGTTGAAACTAACACTATTCTTTAAGGTTAACATCTTAAATATCCTTTTCTCAGCTTTGGTGGACATTTATAGTTGTATAGTTTCTTTATTACGCTGAAGTAGCAATCGAACATGTAGTCCATCTGGTGGTAAGTGGCTACTGCCACCCATGGACATCTGAAAGCAACTTCACATAGAACGGGGGTTCTATCTGTCGCCTTATATAAGTGAGCCACCAACCACCGAAGCGCAAGAACTGCTTCATGCTAGAAATAGGTATGGCGGTGGTACCTTCTCAATCGAACCACATTGTTTCTACCAGGAAACCCACCTGAGTTTACGCTTTTATTGTTACACATAAAAATATGGACATGGCAATTGTTAGTCAATTGAAACGGCAAATCTATTACATGGAGATACAATAACGCATTAATAGCCGAGAATAATAGAGATAGTGGTCATCTGGGGCAGTTTGTGGGCAGTTTAATTAACTAAATTCCACACAGCGCCGCCGTCACCTGCCCACAATATCTACTGTATATTGCATTCAGAGCCGGAACTATGCAGATTACCACATATCTCTTCTTATTAATGTATTGTAGAGCATACAAACGAGATAGTTAACATACAAAACATACTCCATAACATTTACACTTTTACAAAGACGTGAAGGTTTCAGAACCCTTTGCGGTTAAATTCGAGAAAAACCACCGCTACATGTTTTCCTACCGGATGATAGCAGTGATAAGCAATGTCAGTGAGACATATTTTTCCGCCTTCTAACTACTGCATCTGATACCGACCTCCGGTAAGTAAATTTTACCTTGGTTTAATTAAAAATATTCGTGGCCGGTAACTTCTTACGTACAAGATAGTCCACATGACAGTTAGTGGCCACGGCCGCCGATACAAACCTCACATCAATCCCAAATAAGAGTTCCTCCATCATGTTGAGCACAAATGCATTGACACCCCTGAGGACTAGTTGAAATGCCTCGTATAAGTACGTCGTATTACAACACCCTTCAAAGCAAAATTCTTATCACTGCTGTTTCCGTGAGCACTAGGTGTAGTGGTGGTACTGCTGGAGATGAACTACTTGGAGTTCTACCACCTTAACATATGTTTTGAGATAACAATGACATTTTTTCCATGTACTCATTTCAGGTCGTAAGCATTTACAAAAAAATGAGTTTTATCTCAAGCTTTTTACAGCCTCCCATAATTCTCCAGAATGTCGGTTGAAGTAGGTCAGGTTTTATCTGCGTTTGATGTTTAATGAAGTTGTTTTCTCAAGAAAGCCTTTTATTTATCAAACTTATCGTAGAGCCTGCCTCGTACTCTACATATTTTATGGGAACGGCTGAGTTTATCTTGTTGCAAAATGTATCCAATTTTATTTTTGTATTTGTTATAATGGTAAACAATGGCGTATAAAATTTGTCACTATATAGAAGAAATGTTGAAGATAGATGTGGACTACACGTAATACAAGAAAGTAAAATAAAGTAACATTTACATTGAAAGTAAACTAAGTAATTCTTCTACTTATTACAATTTTACAATTACTATTTGTACAAGAAATAAAATACTCAAGAATTAATGAAGGTATATTTGTATACGTCTACAAAAATGATTAATTCAAAAAATGTTTATTTAAATTATGTCAATTTCAAACTAACATTTTAAATACGAGATGAAAAATATCTGCAGACTACATTGAAAACATTAGGTTAAAAATTATAAAGGTAAATTAAATTCACGTTTTCACTTAAATCTCCTAACATTCATTTGGTAGAACAGAGGTAAAATGCCGTGCGATTCTCATAAAACATGAAGCTTGTTAGTGCTACAAATAGCAAATGCCGTGGCTTGCTCTCTTACACCAGATAAGCGTTAAGATTTAATGAACCTACAGTCTACACGTAAATGGAGAATTACCCACTATGCATTGCAGGCTCCAAATTTCACGTCTGAATTTCTGGTACTGATTAGATAAAGCATGTGTGTACTATCTACGCATATTAAGTTTCTGAGGTATATATGTAAAGTGTAATGAGATAATATAAAGACTTTTCATGGAAAACAAGAAATTATAATAAAAACGAACAACCCGACTTATAAACTAAAATTTTCAGTCAGATATTTTGTTTTCATAATAATTTATTTATTTAACGATTTTTACGTGTTTTTGTCAACATGGTTACATAAAAGTATATATATATGTATATGTTTTAAGAATGATGTATTACTTTTCATTTGATATCCATGTTATATGCATATGATAACAAAAAAGTCGTTTCTTTCCCCTCTTTTTTCTATTTAGAGCCGTCATTTTTAAAAACTATACAGCCTTTCCGTAAAAAAATCAAAATTCGAAGAAGAGGTTTTTTCCGTAGCTAGCAATGCATTGCGATTACTTTTATGATGTTTCCAATGTTTATACACGATGGTGACCAATTACCATCAGGTTGTCTGTTTTCATTGTCATTAAGTAAATATCTGGAAAACACTTTCAGATAAAGAGTTAATATTGATGGGTAGTTGTTACATGATTGTCAATTACGGTAAAAGACGATAAATAAAATATAATGCAATGCAACTCACTCAGTAACAGAAGAGATTTATATATATTGATTCACTAATCAATATATATAAAACTCTTCCGTTACTTAGTGACTGACTGTCTGAGTGACAGATAACGCTCAGCCGAAACTACTGAGCGTAGAAAGTTGAAATTTGATTTTATGAAGATTCCTAATAGGAGTGTAGAGCAGCACTAAGAGAGGATATTTGGAACTTCCTGAAGAGGCGAAAAGGGTGAAAAACTTTTATATCAAAGATCTACACCATTGAAATTAATGACTTGAAAATTTGGATTTTAGCTGTTTACAACAAATTAATGAAAACTTTTTTCAGATTTTTTGAATACTAACACTCAACCCCTTCAAAAGAGGAGTGAAAGATTCTATGGGACTTAATATAATACTTAAGATATAAAGCTGAAAATTAGTAAACATACTTTTTATGGTAAATTAAATAAAATGTTCAAGATTTTTTCGAAAGTACTTTCCAACTCCTAAAAATATGGGGTGAAAGTTTATATGTGATTGAAAAAGTCTATATAACATCACGCGATGTATGTTTGTTGGTTTAATCTTATGTAGAAGCGGGTGAAACCACGGGGCACATCTAGTAATACATAAAAAATTAAACATTTTGATATAACATGTGTCAAATAGAACTTACTTTTACTATAGTTTACCAATTTACACTTAGCCAGCGCGGTGGGTTATGGCCTGATTAGTAACTGATAACCCTCTCAATTTGAGAAATGACCCGTGCTAGCAATGGGACAATGATGGGTTCACGACTATTACTTTTACGTAACTCACTATTCTGCCTAAAGTATGCAGTCCTTTCAAATCAGTGCGCAAGTCTCTGTCCTGCATCTTCATACCGTGTCGAGTAAACGTATACACAGGCTCTATTTGGTTACTTCGTCTTCGGATACGCTGAGCAGTCGGTCCTGGTTGCTATAATTAAGGCAATAGCCATTAAACTTCCAACATGCGGGCTTGCTATTGCCCCTATCTACAGCTCTCAGCTGAGAGTATAAACGCTTCCATATTACTTAGCTCAGCCTTACATACAGACTCGTGAGATGCATAATTTATTTCATAGAGATAGACATTTATAGTAATATTATAAAAAAAGTTTCATGATGTTTGAACGTTTGTTAATGTTTCACATAGAAACTAATAATCCGATTTCGCTGAAATTCGGCAGACATACAGTTTGTGACTTGGATTGTACAATATCTTTGTTGTGGGAAATTACCAAAGCGGGGGAAACCGCAAGTAATATTAATTAATAAGTCTTGCGCCTTATAAAGGTTTTTACCGATTAACAAAATTAAATAATAACGTGCAGGAGCCGGATCTAAATGTGGCCGCCGTGAGAGCTTTCGTAATGTGAAAGACACTTCAAGTCATTGGTCTGATATTTCTGTTACAAGTATCATTAAGTTTTATTGGTAGCTGCCTGGGTATAGTTTGGATCATGGACAGGTCTAAGGGAGGCGACCCACGAACCGCAACAGCCTGGCGTCGCCTATTACTGATTTGTCGCTCTTATATTAGTTCCCTAACTTGTACCTCACTTAGCGTTGCTTCTTCATCTGTGGGATAAAACTTACGCCTAGTAAGACATGAAAAGGATTGAAGCCAAACTAAAGTTCATTTTTATATCTTCCACAAACTTTTTATCGAACGTCGTTATTTGTTATTGTCAAGGAGTCACAATTGACCTACAAGCGGCCGTAAATAATGAAGTCTTTCAACGCCATGCTTCAAGAGCCTTCGAGCACTAAATTGTGTTAAAGAATAAAGCCTTACATTTTGAGAGCGAAAGGCATTTTTATTGCGAACACGGGACAATATTCAGACCTGGATAACATTCCTCAGCCATTGTGCTTGAAATAATTATTTGCTTGGCCGTCCGGTCACTTCATCCCGGGAATTCATCCATTATTACATTTTTTATCTTCCATTCATAAATTTAGAGCACAATTTCGATCAAAGGCCATGTTAAGGGACATAGGTAGGCCTGCAAAATGTCGGTTGAATGATTCCATTTATCTTTTGTGTTTTATTAGTCTCACTCTGCCAGTGTGTTTTGGTTTTTATATTGTGTCTGGTAAAGGTTACATTTCATTGGAAGGATTGGTTATAACGTTAGCCATTTTTATGGTAGGGTGAAGTAATGGTTTAATTAGTTCGCGAAGTTGTGGAAATAACTGAGAGCATTAGCTTTAATTATTATAAGTGAATATTTTGATGTTTTGATGTCTGTCAGTCTCAATTATGTGCGTGTTTTAATTATCATTAATATCGCTATTATTTGTTCACTGCTCTTATATCTACGAATCGAAAACTAAAAAATATATTAATAACACTCCATATTATTAATAATGACGGATTCTTACTCGACGAAATATCTACTATTCACTGTTACCAATATTATTAATGCAAGTTTTTGAGGATGACTAAGGATGGATGTATGATATTTTACGTAAAGCTACTAATCGAATTGCAATGAATTTGGACACAGATATTTTATGATCGGTTTGTAAATTTACAATCAGAATCTAATGTATTATTATGATTCAATGATGTCAGGCGGGTAGTAAAATAAACCCTAAATACAGCCACACAATAAAATAACACTTAATATCGCAACAAAAACACACGGCCCTTATCAGGATGCAGCGCGGTCCCATCCGACAAAACGAGGGATAAATTAGACAAAAAAACCTCGTAACTCTCCGACAAAACGGAACGTCACCCGCTGGAAACGGACGAAATCGTTTTATTCGCTCGTTTAAGCTTTGTTTATCGCGGGAGCGTAATTTAAATTAATTATCTGCACTCTGTTTGCCGGTCCGTCCACGTCCAAAAGTGACGCTACGTGATACGAATTAGGATAATTTAATCCCGACTTTAATGTGAAACACTTCTAAGAGTACTCATTTGTATACGCGCTTTAAAGAATTCCTCGTATTTTAAAATGATTCTAAATTTTGATGGAAAATTCTACTCAGCTATCCAAATAATGTTTGCAGGTAAAGAAAAAAATATAAGATTAATTCAGTTTCTAATATTATTTAAGAAAGGAGAATTGTTTTGGAATATTACAAAGATATTTGTTTTCATATTAGTTTTCAATAAAACGCACACACATAGCGCCCTGGTTACCATACAACTCGTATATAGAGGGTTCTGGATTCCATTCTCGATCAGTTCTGGCACCGAAAGTGGTAGAACCCTTTGTGGTTCGACTCCAGAAGCACCACCACCACACCTACTTCTATATTATGCGTTGCTGTATTCTGGTCTGAAGGATGCAGTACATCTTTTACTCAATCTTCTTCTTAATATTTATAAATTACGCGTCACGTTGTTTGTCCGCGATGAATTCCTAAACTACTAAACCGATTGTAATCAAATTTGTACATCATGTGCAGTTTGATCTAACTTAAAATATAGGATAACTTATATTTTATATAAATTATTTGTTTCAGTGTTTGACCGCTATGGATTCTTAAACTACTGAACCGATTTCAATCAAATTTACACACCGTGTGCAGGTTGATCCAAATTGAAAGATAGGATAGTTTATCTTAACATATATAAATTACGCTACGTGTCCGCTATGAACTCTTAAACTAAAAGGTTTATATTTAGGTATATAGTATAGGTATGTAACAGTGTACATGTCGTAATCTGTTGGGTTTTGTCGTAATTTCTGTTAGATGTTTTTAGCGTTTCGTAACCAAAAGGTAAAAACGGGACCCTATTACTAAGGCTCCGTTGTCCGTCCGTTCGTCTGTCTGTCTGTCACCAAGCTATATCTCATGAAGCGTTGAAAACTCCACAGATGATCTATTTTAGTTGCCGCTATAACAACATATACTGATAGCAGAATAAAATAAATATTTAAAGGGGAGTCCCATACAACAATGTTATTTTTTTGCTCGATATTAATAACGGCAACAAATAGATGCTTGAAATATACACAGAATATTTAGATTCAATTACACTCAATACCTGTGTTTTTTTTGCCTTTTTTATAGATAATAGTACCGAACCCTCCATGCGCGAGTCCGCCTCGCACTTGACCGGTTTTTCAATATTAACTGTGACCCGAATGTAACCCATATTAGCTATATACGAGTATAAACAAATTGTTGAACGTTCATAACACAAATCAAATATGTATTTTCCTTAGTCATTAAATATCTTATATAACATATAAAAACAAGAATAATATTATACTATACAACGTATAAAAATATTGTATTGCATACAAAAATATTTTGTAATTTGTCTAAATAAATAATACTATCAAAATGGACGGATATTATGCCTGTAAGTGTTTCGAGCTAGTGGTATAATGTTTTATTTAGGATTACAATAGGTAATTATTGAAACTTGATACATATTTAGCCTATGAATACATATACCTAACCTAACCTACCCTAACCTTTATGAGCACTTTGATTACATTGGTATCATTTCTATACGAATAGAAATTAAAGGAAAGTCATATGCTTATAATATGTTACTTTTAAAATGAATGATCTTTTAGTAATAAAAAGCAGCAAGAAGCTACTAGTGCAGAATAAGAACTTAAACTTACGAGCAGAAACAAGAAACTAGATGCCATCAAAAACATCCTGTAAAAAAATCCAAGTTCAGCTCAGTTTGTCTATCGGAAAAAGTTGTGAGAGCCATGTAATACCACATCGGTTAACTTATTTTGTCCCTATTTATGGGACCTTCTGTTTTAAGTTATTCCGTAAATTTTTATCATATCAATATTAAAAATCTTTAATGTTTTAAATAAAAAGACTGTCTGAGTGTGAGAATAGTCTATTTATGAAGGCTATAGGCTATAATATATAACATCACGCTAGTTTTGCTTGTTTTTTCTTACGTAGTAACGGGTGAAACCACGAGGCACAGCTAGTGTATAATATAAATTAATCAAAATGAAACATTAATTGTTTACATAAATAACAATGTAAAACACATGGTGTCATCAATATCACACGTCAAAATTAGGGTTATTGGTATTAGAACCTTCGAACTTATCAATTGAACCTCATTTTTTCTGTAACGAGTGTTTTCACGTTACTCGATAATTATTACTCAGATAAAAATCCATATAAATTCTTTGTAGTAGCTAAAACTGTTTTGAGTTATGTTTGTATACGTGTCGAAAACATAATATAATGAAATTAATTCGACAAATATTCATATTACTACAGTTCAGCATATATTAATTAAATATAATATAAACTTTGCTTTTGTTCAGATTTAACTACAGTTAAAGAACGACCGCTATGACGAGCAACTAATACAAATATACAGGAAATCTATTGCCAACAGATATGACGACTCACGTGGTGGAGCGGTCACCATACCGGTCTGACACGTAGTGGGATCCGGGGTCCCGGGTTCGACAGACATCTGAATGAAGAGTTTAGATTTCTGTTCTCGGTCTGGGTGTTTGTGTATTCGTCTTTGTGTGTCCATGGCACCCACAATACAGGAAAAAATCCTAGTGTGGGGCTATGAGTGTAGAAAGCGTTTCTTTTTTTTAACAGCCTCGATTTTACAGATTAACTTGACCTGCGAATTTTATTACATTATATTTATTTACTAATAAAATATAACAAATGTGATCCATTTGTTGGGTATAGATTACGATTTACCAAAAATGAAAAAGAACCAGCTATGATGTGCTCCTCATACTAAACTCACCGAACATTTTATGTCTTAAAGTTTCAAGCAGTACATGAGCACAATAAAATTGCGGAAACCTCAGGGAACCAAGATGCCTGTAGTTGAAAAAGTATCAAATCTCGTTCCTTACTACCCTACTAAATTCTTCTATTTACTGCCATATTTTGCAAAACAATTTGGTACGAAAACTTGGAATTTTATGTACACTTTTTAGTTCAGGTTATATAAGAAGGGACGGACAGAATTTTCAATATCATTAAAAAGAAAAAGATTACTCTTAAAATATACATAGGGAAAATGATACAAAAATATTATCAGAGATATTTCTAGATGTTACAGTGACCTTGTCAAATACAATTTTCCCAATAAAATTAACATAAAGTCGCATGAATTATACATGAGTCGCACTAAAGACACTTTAATTTCATTTGTACTTCTAGGATATTGTGAATGTTACCCGTTAGCCGCTTATCAAAACCGTTAATCAGACAAACTTGTGTATATTGTTCATGACAAAATTATATATATATATATATAAGGGAGAAACCTTCAAAAGGTACTCTACGCCGTGGTGGCGACGCTGAGTTATGTGGGATTTTTACCGCATCACCCCTTCGTGGCCGTCTTCCGGCCACGAAGGGAGTGAACCGGAGTCTTCTGAGTGCATTGCCCCATCGGGCTCGACCTAGGTGGTTAGGCCCACCGCACCATCTGGTCTTTATGACGGTATGCGACCACTCATACCGTCATTCTTCCCGGAGTCGCTGGGTTTGGCGGTTTCAACTCCCACTCTTACCGCCCGCAGCCCCGGAAACCCTTTTAGTCCCGAAACTACTGGGACAACTTGCTACCTAGACCTACTTTTACCTGGAGTCTTGCGGAGTATACACTTTTAATTTATAAAACTCCGAAACACCAGAAAAACATCAGATGAAAAAAGTTATTTGAACTTATTAATGAAGCAAATAACAATTAAAATGCGATCATTAAAGCAGTTAATGGTCATTTTATTTAATTTAACACACAAAGGCCCTTTCTTTTCCATCCCATTCATTTCCATTCAATTCGAATTAATTCAATAATTGTAACATAAGCAAAATATTCCCAGAATGTTTTCGAACAAAGAGTTGCTTCGAATATCTCTCTAGAGGAATATCGCACTAAAATCAGAGCCACCCACTTCCGAGGTCGTGATGAAGATTGCGGCTCGCACTTTTCCATTTGAACGTCGCAGACATTCAGCGCAGGTAATCTCTAGAGCTGGGAAATTCTATCCTGTTTCATTTTAGACATTATGACTTAAGAGCTCCCGGCGTTTCGAGATATTCGCGGTAAACTGTTTTGTAAAGCGAGTATACGGGCGTTTAGCAATGATATTCACACTTATTAACTTTTTAATCAAGACCAGTTTTATGTCCGCTCATATGGTCATATGGCAGAAAATTAGTGTAGTGCCTGAAGTTCACCTGATGGTTAGTTGCCACTGCCCTCGCAGACATCTGTAACAAACTGTATGTAGAACTGACAGTATACATCAATTCAATCACAGAAGCGTTGCCGCTTTTGTAGACAACGACAATCACACCCTTCCACTGTTACTTCCCTGATCCACCTATACTGGTTCTAAGATCCTTAAACAATCTTTCTTCAGATATTGATCAGATTACAAACTACACGGGGGATAGGTAACCTACACAAGTACCTGTGTAGTTTACCTAATGTTAAGTAACGGTCATGGTAATCGATTTCAAATTGGACAGAAACGATATCTGAATTTGATGTGCGTTATCTCGTCTGGAACCTTAATAAGAACTTGTTATAAAGAACCTAAGTCTAATCTATTAAGTCTATTATACATTATATAATGTACACATTACATAAAAATGTATAATTACAGTGTTAACAAAAGAGTAGCAAATTATGTGGCCATGGTGATTGTATCACGTAGTGACTTCTTATTCCAGAAAATATATTTTGCATATCAACAACAGTATTGAAATGTATCGAAATAAATAATACATCACTGAATGATTGTATAATGTACATCAATAAGTGCCGGATTTACGACTACGGTTTTACGATAATGTTATTATATCATTTGCTTCCATAAATCGTCCGTATTAGTAAGCAGTGAATCACGGAATTTATCGAGCACTAAGTCTTGCCTTTTGCCCTATCATCGTTGCCGAACAAAGCCTTAACAAAGCCAACGAACTATTGTTTTACATATTGCAAAATCAATGTATATAATCGCAACTCCTTGAAATAACTGAGCCCCCAGCAAATCCCGGGATATTGTGTAGGAACAAAGACCGTATTGTTTCGAAATTGGTCCTCAAATGATGACCTCCACTCACGATCGATACACGTAAAGGAAAGTTACGGAACTATCAAACTTTTGAACTTTCGCAGTCAAGCTTTGATCTTGATATTGAAGAGATACGAAACAAATAGCTCGAATGTTTTTTATCTTTCTCGACATCTACGTATATGTAACAAGGAAAAAAAGCATTTGCTGTGTCACATCAAATACGGCAAATTGTTGCTTGCAGCTATATTAAGACAGTATAAATAAGTAAATCTTATTAATACTAATATTATAAATGCGAAAGTTTGTAACGATATTTGTGTTGATTTCATTGAAATTTGGCGGACAAATAGTTTATGATCTGGATTATCACATGGGATATTCATTACCGTGGTCAAAGTGACCCAAGAGGCGGAGTCACGGGAATAATCTAGTCAATAATAAAGATCTATAAATATTATAAAAAAGTCCCCCGGCCGCGTCTTCCTGTTTGTCTGAAAGTGATAAACTCGAAACCTACCAAACAGATTTTTATACGGTTTTCAAAAATAGAAAGAGTGATTTCTGAGGAAGGTTTAGGTGTATAATTTACTATGCTTTTATGTAAATTAGCAGAAATATGGCTTTAAATGTTGAAGACGTCACAAAAAATCTCGCCAACTAGGAGCTTTCCACGCGAATGCCGCGTAAACTAGCAAAGATACAGTTGAGTAATGTACTAACGAATTCAAAATCTATTAAAATGATACAAAAAAGTCCGGTTGACTTACAATAACCACTTTTATG
>DWTU01001876.1:0-12403 GCA_018251515.1 Cecropterus confusis | reverse complement strand
GATTGTATGAGAAGTTTCTCGAACCATGGGCATAGCAGTATATAAGGAGGCATCGAGCCGCGACCCGCCAGTTCAATATATTATTGGCTATTGTTATTCCGTTTGCGTCGGAATAGTCGTAACTCCACAACATAGTAACCCAATGACATCGTAACTTGAGATCAAACGTCGTTTACGTCAGGAAGTACTCGTATATGTACGCTTCAGAAAATACAGCATTATCTCTTGCCAGAGCACGTCGCGTGTGGTGGATAACGCATGAAAGGTCATCGAAGTGTGCGTGTTATGCGAAAAACAAAACAAAGTCCATCACGCCCTATGTATAATAATATGTGGCAATTTTCCGCATTAAAGAAACGCAATTATACATAAACATGGAATTAAAGCTTTGTTTTCATCATTTCAGAATAACTATATTCTAGGCTTATACGCACAATCTAAAACTACAAAATCCCATTCTTTAAGTTGTGTAGCAGTCTATTAACTGAACTTCAATTTCAACGAATTAGATAATTCACAGAGATTGAGAAACCAGTATCTATTATTTAACGCGATAAATAAAGTAGTTTTCGGGTTAAGTTTGTTCGAGATGCGCAAAAGTTGAAACCAGAAATTGAAAATCATTATCTGCACCTATGTGTGTCATAGGCGCCGCCAAAGGAATCTTACATACTACATTACTACCGGTTGGTGATGCCAAAAGGGACTGCTGACCTACCGTTCCCCCTGGCCCACGGCTAACGATGGCCTCAGTTTACAATTATTAAAAAAATATTAGTGGAGGATAAAAATCAAAACGTTAGGGAAGAGGAAAGGAATCGGACTCCCGTAAAATAAGCTTGTATATGTAATTGTATTTTACGCATAATTTATTGTGTTTGATACTACTAACTTGACTGAGTATACTAATCATTCCATGTTTGTCACCGCGTTGTTGCATTGCCTTGTTATGATTATATACGTCACTGAAATTGACGCATGCTGTTTGACGAATCGACGTAAAACATTACACACATTTTATTGTGCATGCTGTTCTGTACGAAGTCATACTTATTTTTTATACCAATTAGGTGTACTTTCGATGTAAATCGAAATGAAACTACTTAGCTAGAGTTCTGTAATTTTATTTTAGTTAATTAGTATGTTAATTAGCTACAGCCACAACAGTCTGGTATACTCCTTAAAGTACAGACTTAACGTACTATCAACGTTTTTATATCCATCTCTTAGAAATAACATTAATAAAACATACACTTACTTAACATAAAATTATTTTATATTTTACTCAAGTTTATTATGTAGACAATATTGTATTATTTATTTCTTCTGTATTAAGTGATTTTCGTAAAAAAAAATGGGTCCAATTTACCTTTTGTCTGAAGTTCATTCCATCTTTGAAGTCTATGAATCTTGAAGCAAAAAAATTTAAAAAGTCAAAATATAGATAACTTAATGTACATAAATATATCTACTATTGTTACAGATACGTCGCGGAGTCTGTACCTTCTACACATCCTGACGTGGGTGATGAACATGTTCGGCATCTTCTTCATCCTGGCCGCCCACGAGCACTACTCCATTGACGTGTTCATCGCCTTCTATATTACCTCCAGGCTCTTTCTCTACTACCACACTCTCTCCAACAACCAGGCGCTCATGCAAAATGATTCTTCTAGGTAATAAAAACTCCAAGTAAAAACATTCGGTCGATTTGGGACTTAAAGCGAATTTGCATTTTATTCAAATAACAAATTTGTGTTCGCATTTGGAAAGTTTTTATAGCACGCGGTTATTAACGGGACTTAACAATTATGTTTGTTCGTCTAATAACAAGAAATGGTTACCTTTTAATTCGCTAGACAATAGACTACGTTTATAGAAATATTTCAAGTATATAACACAATTAACCGAAATTTATTTTCATAATAATTTAACATAACTTATAAAACAATATTTACAATTACCGAAATTTTGAGTTCAGTCCCTTTTATTCTCCGTACCGTCAACCCATTATTGTCCCACTGCTGGGCACGGGTCTTCTCTCAGATCTCTCAGAGAGAGTTTCAAGCCATAGTCCTCTGCGCTGGCCAAGGGCGAATTGGTAGTCTTCACACACCTTTGAGAACTTTTTTAAAGAACCCTCAGGTGTGTAGATTTCCTCACGATGTTTTCCTTCACCGTAAAGCTTTGATAATTAACTTCTAATACGCACATATGTTTTTTGAAAAATATATGGTGCGTGCCTGGGATTCGAATCTCGGTGCCCTCGATTTAGAGGCCGAGTTTCAACCATTCGGCTATCACTGCTCGATATCACTATGCGATATTTAAGTAAATAGGAAACACTAAACCAGTAGCCACATTATGCATTTTATTCTGTGATCCTCTATTGGCCCATTGCTTTCATAATAGCGGCGTGCTCTGCATCGCGATTTTATTTATTGTAATCGTGATTTTACGCGACATAAATACAAATTTTATTTTCGAGTATAATTGTTTTTGTTCGTTTTGACTTATTATTTTTCTGATATTATTTTACAATTCCTTTTTCGTGTTCATGAAAGTTATAAAGCGTAGATTTTCATTGTATATTTCAGGACTAGAATATGGTTTCCGCTACTGTCGTTCTTCGAGTCCGAAGTGGACGGCATCGTGCCAAATGAATATGAAGGCCCCATGACAATACTCAACAATCTGAAGCAGTGGCTCGTACAATTCGTAACAGATGTAAAAAAGTCTTCCGTGGCGAAGATAGCTGGCACCAAGCTTCAGGAGGGCGCGGCCATGGGGGAGTACTCGGTGGTGAGACTCGTCGACGGCATCAAGAGGAATCTCAGCCTAGTCGAGGAATACAAGAACTCGCGACAGAGATTAGTCACCCTCGATAAAAACACTCAAGCGTGTCTTCTAGACGAATTACCCGATGCAGAGCTTAGGCATAGAAATATAGCAGAACTCACTGGCGAATCTCTTCTTAGAGATTTCAGTAATCCACCCTCTCCGATCATGAAAAAGAGTATATGATCTATCACGTCGTGTATTATAGAGGCTATTTATAGAATATTTTTTTCATTGTAGTGATAATACAATGAATGAATTAGATACCTGAATGTTTACATTTCCATTATAGATTTTATATCATGTTATTCCATATTTATGTTAAGCTAAATAATGTAATAAATTATTAAGAAAATTTATTTGCTCAACATAATCTTGAATAAATAAAACGTTTCGCTTTAAAATATCTTTCGCACTCTTAAACTTCCCGTTTTAAAATAAATGATTTCCTTTGAAAATACCTTTAACCCAGTAACTAAGTGCTACTTATTAAAATATTCAAAATTTGTAAGACTAAGTAATAAGTATTATTTACTGAAATTCCGACGTAAAATAATTCAAAACATGAAATATGGTAGATGGTACCTACACAAATCATGTTCAGCTGTATTCAATACGTGCAGAGCAGCGCAGTGCTGTTGGCAGCGCGGCCACGCGGCCGGTCAATGAACGCTTTACGTCGCTACTGGACGTACATTTGTCTACGCGCCAAGCAATATGTTTTATTAATTGTTACAGCAATTACTTATGGTCTGATCAAACGATGAATCAGAACAAGCGCCCCCTGAAGAGACATTTCGTAATACATTAATACACATGTTTCGTCACGTGCTAGTTCGTACAGATTACAGTTAAATTTAACAGCTATTACTACATACATTCAGTATGTATCAATATATATTTATTCCTATATTATTATTCACCTGAAGTATCATTTATTATAACGTACGCATTGTTATATCTTTAATAATAGTGAATTTCTCCGGTAACCGCCCAAAGATTTAAATCACTTTACGCTTACTAGTATAACTTTTCATTTATGTGGAAATGGACTAAAACATTTTCATCAGAAATGTGAGAGATGTGAGATTACTGCAAGTGCGAGTCATATACACTAGAATCCAATATGATTTCTTGATTATTTTCACTAGATTAACTTAGTACTGGTGCAAGTGATTTCAACAAATCTGTTTTTTTATATAAAGGTATATGCAAGGATTGTACCCAGAAATGCGATTGCAGATCTCTCCCTTGTGTAGCCATAGCTACATTCACTTAGGTTTGGTGAAATTGCCTAATAGTTTTGTAGCTTAGCTTCGACTACAACATCCTTATACTTCTATCTCGAATATATAACCAATTAAAAAAAAAACAAAACAATATAAATAGCATTTTATATAATTCGTGTGAAAAATTTGTTAAAAAAACTGTCTTTAATAATATTAATAGATGACGTAAATCAAAAGAAAAATCAATTATAAAATTAAAACTTAAGTAAGCTTAATTTTAAGAATGCTCAGTTGGTGTTATATGATTTCGTGGTACAGCACCTATTAAGATCAATACTGACCTTAAATTGCCTAATCAATCTTAAAAATATGTCATGCTTGTAGAGAAATAATGTAGATTCTTTTGCCAATGAGCATTCTTAGTCTTAGTAGTGGTCTTATGATTAAAATAAATGTTTGTAAATAAAAATTTGTTTTAGAAAGAAATGACTTGAATATAAAAAAAAATCATTAATACTTTTATAATAATACAAGCCTAATAATGATAGATAAATTGTTAAATAGAACTCTTATTTTGAAAACTTCATAAAAATTTATTAATATACTAATGATTTATGATAATAATAGGCCACTTCATTGATTAATGTAGCATTAAAATGCCACTTAAAATTAATTCATCAACAAATACTTCTTTGCGTTATATACAATGACTTAATATGCAAAAGAAGTGAGAGATGCATTATAAATAACAGTACAATCTTAATGAAAAGTGCTTGCTTAGTGCTAAAAGGTATTGATTTGAGCTGGTAAGCATAAAATGAATGACAGTCCTTTACTCAGAAGCTGCTACTTGTTCGCTCTGAATAAGAGCCTCTGATGGGTCATCTGTTTTCTTCTCAGAGACATTATTAGCCTCCTTTTCTTGCGATACTTCACGAGAACTTGTTGTTCCATTCTCATTGACAGCATCTTCTTTCACAGGGCTACTTTCTTTAGAAGATTTCTTAGCTTCTACATCAGTTTCCTTCACAGGAGATGGTTCTTTCTCTGTTGTTGTCTCCTCTTTCTCAATTGACTGACTTTCTTCTGCTTCTTCTTTTGACTCATTTTCAGGCTTGACATCTTCAACTGATGTTGTATTGTCTTGAGGCGTTTCATCATTTGAGACTTTCTCTGTTGCAGATTGTTCATCTCCCGCTGGTGATTTTTCTTTTTCTACTGGAACTTCGGTAGATTCCTTTTCTTGTGAATTTTCCTTAGATTGTTTGTTTGCAATTTCCCCATTTAAGGCATTTTCCTGTAATTATTTATAGGAATTTTGTATATTATTTACCAATTACAGGAAAATGTTCAAATAATATACGAAGGTATTTATATAATAATGTCAATTTCAGCACACAATCACATATTAAAAAAAAAAAAAACATTAAATACCTCTAGCGGTTGCTCAGGAGGCACTTCCACTTTTAGGAATTGTTCTAAGGTATCTATTTCGTTTGCCAAATCAAACTGATCATAATCCTGTAAAAAAGAAAGGCATATTTTGGAGCTTACTCTCATCTTCATTTCTCATTGACTTTACAATGTTGAACTTTGCAACCCATCAGTTATCAATACATACTTGCCATATAACTCGTTTAATTATGAACCCTTTACAATTTCAAGTACAAGCTTTCAAATTATTCAAGTACATGTTATGCCACCCACGACATTTGAATGAAGAATAAAAGGTTGGGAAACAAAACTGGATTTTTAAAGTGACTCAGGGATTGGTTCGAGTGGGACTCACCCCGCAGTATTCTTCGTCGTTGAACACCTGCGGCGGCAGCGGCGAGCGCGGGTTTGGGTCGCTCACCGTACCTCCGTTCGACTTGGCATTATTTTGCATGAAATCCTTATCAGATTCTCTTCCAGGTTCCGTTATGTCAATGACATCATATTTTATGTTTTTTGAGTCGAGTATCATTAGTACCCGTTGTTGTCTTTTCTTTACCTAAAATAATTTCATATCACGTAACAAAAACAAACACTATATGAATCAACTGAATAAAAAGACGAGAAAATTGCCCGGCCAACCCAGCAAATTTCTAATATTAAACTTACCTCCTTGTTTCCAGAAATACCACTGATATATACTTTGACGACCATGATTAGGAAGTAGCTATTTGAACAATAAAAATGTTATAAAGTAGAGCGATTAAAGTACTAACTCAGAAAAATAGGCTTGGCCATTAGACAATCTGTTGTAATAATAATAATTAGAGGTGAAAACGTCAAATACATTGGACATTTCAGATGTGTTACCATATACAATATTCATTTTCTACCATTTCTCGAAGTTCATAAGTTTATTTTACTTTGTATGCTTTGTATTATACGTTTTCTACGACAATAGCTTTATTACACGTGTTTAATTTTCAAGCAAGAATTTCATGTGAATTTTGTTTAAAAGAAAAAAATAGTGTTATGTGGAAAACAAAATTTTATTTAATAAATACTATATTTTTCAAGGGCGTGCAAACTATTGACCTAGGCAGAAACAGTTGATACTTTGTTCGTTGTACATTTAAATAATAAATAATAACTTTGATAAAAAAAATCTAACAACCATTTAGTTAAATTGATAAGGTAAGATAGCAACATTATTACGTTTCGTTTTTGCAAATTCAAATGATTATTTATTATTTTTATATTGATTTATTATGTCTATCAGCAAGCAGTCTATAATATTTAATGGTTTATTCAGTCAGATAAATAATTGTAGTTAATAAGGTTTATAATAAAGATCGGAGTAGGTCACAGACAACCTACAGGGGTAGAATGCCTGTGGGGTAGATGGTACGATTTGATAAATTGCCTGACTTCTATTGTCTGCTGACTGACATCCAACGGAAAACGTAAGGCTCGTTCACATTATTTTGGCCTGACAGTGTCATGTTTCATCGTTCACCGATTGACAGATATTGTTATTCACACTATGCGGCAAGAACGGGTTTTGATCGCACGACAGTTTTACGTTCATCCCTAATATGAACGAGGCCTTACTTAATTTATTAATGCAATGTTTAGCATGAAAATTGAAATCTTTTGTTTACATTTTACATGTTACATACAGCATTTTTGTAATCAACCCCAGATGAGATTAGCAACCTGAGGTTGGCCACAGTTGCGTTGGTAGCAACGCATGACGCCTGAGGACTAAGTTGGAACGCTTCGGATAAGTATGCCTCCATGGGCGTAGCCAGGTAGGCAGGGAGGGGGCGCTGTCCCCTCACCATCTTAATCTCCATCATTTTTAATCTCCCCCCTGTCTAACATCCTTTATTTGCCCCTCCCTATACAGAATCCTGGCTACGCCCGTGTATGTCTCCCTTGCTAGACCCTTCAAGCCCTAACACTGCAGGCTTAACACTGCTGTTATTAGGTACAAATAGGTGTAGCGGAGGTGTTTCCGTAGTCGAACCACAAAGGGTTCTACCACCTTCAATGAATGTAATAAAATATACGTTGCACAAGCTACGTAGCTCTGGGACGTCATGATCGCTCAACATTCAAAAGAAAACAATAGAACTGAGTGGAGCACGCATTTCTTTAGATATGAGCGTATCCTCCATACAAGGGGGCGCAGATATGTAGAGCGAGTTTGGTGCACAAGCATAATAAATACCTATTACCAGAAGCACTAAAGTAAACATGGAATTGAATTATTTTGTGATCATTAGTGTCCGATCTTAGGTCGATTATTGGCCGAATCCGAAGTAGAAGCCGAATGTTTAAAATCCACAAGCAAATCAATCCAAATTGTCTAAAAGTGCATAATTAAAAAAAATGAATAAATGTTAATTTTGAATATACATAAAAAATCTAGAGCCGATTGAAATTACTTGGCAACTTGTAAAAAATGAAAACATTTCGAAATAATGTACTTTCATAAGCAACTCGCAAAGAAAGCCACTACGGAGCATGCACTGCTACTGCGCTTTACCATGTCAATGGTGGAGAAGGTACTACATTCGTTACAGTGTGTTCAATTTTTTTACTTTCTAGAAACTTTCGCCTTTAGCCAGAACTTCGGCCCATTTTGGCCGAAGCCAAAGGTTTTGCTGAAGGTAGTTACTTTGGCCGAATGGGCCGAAGCCGAAGCTTCGGTCGGACATTAGTGATCATCCATTCAGCTTCCGAATGCGTCTGACTTTGCGTTATTAATTATATTAACATAAGCTACAGTAAAATGAAACGCACTATATTTTTAAATACAAATTTAATCTGTTGGATTATAATACATAGCCGTATTGTCCTATAAACATCGTAACAGATTGCATTGTGGCGAAAACTCATGAAACAAGGCAAGGCAATGGGATAGAACATCGTAATACAACAAAATGAAGAAAAGTTAAAGGACATTTCAGTATTAATAATTTATGTAAAAGTTCTGTATTTAAATAAGTGTGACATAGAGATAAATAGTAAATTATAAGATTATGAGGGCTTTAAACCTCTGCAATTCCGATCCACATCATTAATTTATCACATTTACTACGCACTACGTACGCAGCGATGTCGTTCGTGTTCAAACTGCAGTGAATAGTATATATTCGTATTATTTGTACTATTAATTCTGTGTCATGTAACATGAATATAATTATTAAAAGTAAGTATGTAGGCGTATATAATTAGTTGTGAGGGGATTTTTCTCACCTCCCATTTGGTGAGATGTCGAAAATTCGGGTTGGTCTCTTGCCCACTCTAATCTCTATATGACAAACGAAATTAAGCAATGGTTAACGTATAACTACGTTGTAATGTATTTATAAGCTTAACGCGGCCGCCGGAATCCTCATTGGCAACAACAACACTACGTAGTAGCTCCACATCGTCATGGATCAGTCGTCAGTCTCGTCACGAATTAATAGTTAATAAGTTGATATTCATGTCTTGTTTTTTCATTTAAGAAAGTTTCGGTGAAAACGTTTAACTAACTTAGAATTCTAGTACAGTTATTTGGTAGTGTTAAAAAAAGATGCACACATTCGTATGAGTCGCCAAACCGGCCTTGTCTATGAAAATCTGTACCTACGACATCGGTAATCGTGAAAATAATAGTCAAAACGAAAGACGATATGCCGCTATAGAATGCAATAACAAAGTTCGCACTAAGAATAAGAACTCCCAATATAGAAAGTAAGTTAGAGCACCTATTAATCAAAATAAGGAACAATAAGTTTTATTGATCTGGAGTTTAAATATTAATAGCGTATGTGCTTAGAAAGTAAATATCTGTAAGTGACCGTGAATGCATGACATAAGATTCTAAAGGATAGTGTGGATCGGTTTGCATTATAGAGTATACTGACCGTGGCTCAATATCTACTTGATAATATTAAGTTTATCATTCAATATATCTAATCTGCAATAATACCAAACATTGTTTTCAGCTAGTTATTGCACTTGCCTCTGTACGTGAAACAATCATCCCATGATTAATCACTGATTCATTTTTAGGCCATGTAAGTTTTATCTGAAATTTCAATGAGTGTACTTTATTATAAAAATGATTTGACACCATCACACTTAACGACATCAACTCATTTCACATATTGTTTACAACTACCAATATGATTACTATAGTGTAAGGATTGTTTATGTGCCTCGTTAACAATACACCTCACCTGTTTACCAAAAATTCTTGTGTTTGTATTTGCACATAACACTATAAATTACTATAGCTAGCTAGTATTATGACTGAAATAAAATTGGCTGGTATCCAAACAGCTGTTTGCTATAACATACAAAATTGTAGTGTTGTGATTATGTTAAATCGAATCAAATCATTTATTTCAATATAATATAAAGTCTTAGAACATGTGTGTTTTGACAAAAATAACTAGTATTAATAAGATTGAAATGAATTAATCCACCTGAGTTCTCCTTGCCATTGCTCTAAAATTGTTTGAACCGAGCATAAAGTGCTACATTGTGTGCATATTATGAGCGCAAATTATTTTAAATTTATTTGCATTAGGAATGTATTTGATATTTCAAACAATTTGTATAATACTATAAAAATTACAACTAAGAAAAGGACGTATCTAGCTATTCTTTTCAAATATTAAATAAAATACAAAATAAATAAACGTCATACAAAATTATAATAAAAATATAAGTATCTAAAATTAATCAGTACAATAAAAAAATCACCATTCTATTCACATGTTCAAAACGAGTGGGTTACATTTTTTTCAATAGAATCATTTGTAAATAAACGCTTAAATTTCTGATAAAATTACATAAAACATGACTATAATTTTGTGCTAAAATAATAGATATAATACGCCCGACGTCCGTTCATTCCCACCGTTCAAAGCATGTCTAGCGCTTCACTATTCCGTCAATGTCTCTGGAACACAACTGTGAAAAATGTCAAGCACCAAAAATAACACTGTCAACACTAACAAAGTAAAAGCAATGTCTTAGATCCGATCCGTAGGCCGAGAGGCAACCGCGACCCACTGCCGTATGCCCGGCGCACTGCGCCAATAAGCTTATGTATGAACATTCTTATATTTATAGTTTTAAAATAAAAGCACACGTACAGGTGAATATCAACGTAAGTCAATCGCAGATTCTTACGTGTCGGTGTTGTCGGTCCCGGAAGGAAATTTCCAATCATCATTGACATTGGCATGCTGCCGAAATAAACAAGCTTCATTACATTAGTCTAGCAGAAAGCCAGAATATGACACTAATCATCGCATTCCCGCCGCGCGCCCGCGCGTGGGCGCCGCGCGCTAATTACGATAATCTCACACGTACTACTTCACGTCTCCTACACGGACAACTCATTTATATCATCTAATTTCAGATCAAAACAGGGTGCATGGAGAATTAATTTACCACCTAACTAAAAGATATGAAAAATTATATAAGAATGCAAATGATGATGCTAACTTTGCAGCAAATTTCGGGGTTGGCTTACCATTGCATTCTGTGCAGGCAAGCAGCAATTTAATACATTCTCCATATTATAAAAATAATATTATAAAATTTATGACCACATTCGAATGCAATCGTAGGGCATTCGAACAACAAATCAATTTTAGGTTATGGGACGCACGTTAAAAGTTACAAAATGGACGATGGAAGTCTAGTAAAGCCACTACACAACCACGGTTTGCTATTGGTTTCTAGTACGTGTGAGTTGAGACTTAAAACACGCCACGGACACCGAACATAATTGTTCTCATGTATTAGCAACAAATATGACGACATGACAATGACAGCGTAGTAAAAGAGACTGAGATGACAGTCAAGAATTTACACGTACGATAACAACAGAAATTCGTTTGGAATGTAACAAATACTCTAGTAATAAAATAAGAGACACATTTTAAAGGTTCATTAAAAATCCATGAAAAATCCGTCACAAAGTTAATATTAGAATAACTGATTTTGATTTCATGACGTGTTATTAAATTTATATTCGTGAAATGTTCCCTGCAGGTTACCCACCTGAGAAATGACCCTAAAATGTTTAATATATTTTTAATACAAAATTTCCATTTATTCTGCAAAAAGTTAGCAGACATATTAGATATAGTATGATAAATTTAATTTAATTGACGATTGGCAACCGTGATTTATACGTCATTATTCAGTAAACTAATGTAGCGCGGAAGCTAATTAACGGATAGATAGATCAATTAGCTTATAGAGGTCCATATCTCACAGGCAATGTATGATATGATGATTACGTCGATTGTCATTTTTGATTTGTGCGGCGATACTTGTGTAAGAAACAAAATTATTTTTAAATGGACAGCCGTTGTAGCCCTAGTGGCCGACACAGTATCATTGGGCAGACCGCGAGCTGAAACTCAGCTGGAGCGTTAGAGGGTCATAAGCAGGGATGCCACGATATATCGAAAGTTTCATAATATCGATTCTAAAATATCAATATTTTTCATCAATATTGAACCATTGCTGATACAACATTATCATATCGAGGAAAATGAAATATCGATATCGAAGTGCTGTAATAGGTACAAAATTAATAAACTGAGGAATTAAGCGGCGAAAAGATTATCCTCCTATTCGATTTTTTTTTAAAAAGCTGAATCGATTAATCAATAATATCGCGTAGAAACTAAATATTATCGGTCATTCACATTTAGGCCAGCGATAAAAGTATCGATATTTACATCGACAATTTGACTAATGTGCATCTCTAGCGATCGCGGCAGTGGTCGCGGCGCGCTGCTCGCTCACACGGGCGTGCCGAAGTCGGGGTCCCCGCGGCCCGGCAGCAGGCGCGCGCGCCGCCGCCCGCCCGCCCCCGC
>DWTU01001875.1:0-12403 GCA_018251515.1 Cecropterus confusis | reverse complement strand
TGGGTCTGGATGTTTGTGTATTCGTCTTTGCGTGTCCATGGTACCCACGACACAGGAGAAAATCCTATCCTACTGTGGGGGCAATGAGCGTAGAAAGCGTTTATGCTTATAGGCAACTTCACATGAGACTCTGATATTATCGAGGAATGCTGACATGTACACAGTTACTCCTTTGCTACTTCTATGTTATAAAAATAATAGCTATGTATCTAATCAAACCTTCTCTTCTTCCCCAGGAGCAACTCCGGCAACGCAAGGAAGCCGAGGAGCGGATCGCGGCCCAGAATGAGTTCCTCCGGACCTCGCTGCGAGGGTCCCACAAGCTGCAGGCCTTGGAGTCTACGCCGCCGTCGAGCACGGCGTTCATCAACGACGCATACGAAGATGACATCAGCGATGAGGCTACCCAGATGTATGCTATTGTTGGTGAGTACCACTGTCTGTATATTTATCATAGCAACTAACTGCTGCCGTCCGCGGTACGTACCCACGGTACGTAATTGTGTAAAATGAATAAGATTTAAGTAAAAGTAAACTGTATGTTATGTAGCATTTAAACGAAGGTTAGATCATTCATCTAACGAGAAATAAATGCATTCTCGATGTTTCTTGTTTCAAGGGTTTTTCTGAGTAACTTCTAGGGGAATCATAAACTCTAACTCACCAAATTAGCAAATTTGAATGTAACAAAATCAACTTAAACATGTTCGAAAATAATTTTATTGTAGACGTGTTTCATTCCACTTAATGAATTATCAATTTGATAAATGAAATTAATACATCACAAAGTCAAATTAAATGTAAAAAACTGCATTTAAATTACTGTCGCTAGGACGAATTCTCATGTTTCAGTTCCATACAAACTCATTTCATCACACAAAATAACTTTATTGGATATGTTTTTTGAGCTGAACAAACTCGATTATACTCGATGAGCGCGTGGTTTGCTACGATTTTATCAAACTTTTCGCCATGTGTGCATGTGTGCATACGACGTGCGCGGTCTAGCTCGGCAAATGCGCTGAAAACTCGTTTCAATGCACCACAAAGTTACGCCTGATTACATTTTAGGGTTCCGGGAGAAGTTTATTTACATTTAAAGAGTATATTTTTAACTGACTTCAAAAAAGGAGGAAGTTCTGTGTTTGATTATACGTATTTAATTTATATATGTTAACCGATTTTAGTGTTTTCTGTGTATGTTTTTATAACCCTTTTAAATATAATGTAAATTGTATATAAACTAAAATAAAACAATTTAATATTTATTTAATAGTAAAATATAATAGAATAATAATAAGGAATGCCGATGTTTCGCCGTGACCACGATCCATGTAACTGGGTCTAAATATCGGCAAAAAGAAATTCAAAAGAATTTCATAAAACCGCACATCGTGAGTACCCGTAACATATTATAATGTATCAATTCCGCGATATATCCGTCTAAAATCATATATTGCATACATATTGCTTATAACGGCTATCGGATATAACGTCCTTAGTTGTATGGTCCCTTCTATGTCGTTATATCCTGTTTGGACTGTATATGTAATATGTTTTTTTTTATTTTTTTCCCATATTCCATAGTTGTACGGAACCTACAGTACGCGAATTCGACTCGCAGATGGCCTGGTTTATATAAAATATGAAGCGGGCTTGACAAATAGTATTTTTTAAACTTTCTACCCAGTTTGTATATTTTTTCACGACGAACAAACATTAATGTTGATATCCAAAAATGTAGGTATTTTGCAAAAATCCACATTTTTTATAATATGGAAGTAGAGCAGTCGACTTGAAAGTAACTGCCGCTTATGAAGTAGATAAAATCACCTTACCTTAATTGCCTTACATAAGGTTGGCTACAGGCGCGTTGCTACCCCTGAAGACTAAGTTGAAACGACTCGGATGTCTAAATGATATATTCTTGGTACAATGGTTTACAATCTTGGCATAATAGTAAACATAAATATATAAGCGGAGTGATTTTCATTAAGTTACAAAATTCGACTTTAACGAAAAGAACTTACAACAACAACAGTACGAGTCAAACTTGCACACGTAGGGCAACTTAATTTCAACATTTTTATTTTAAGTATTTCTAGAAACACAAACCACACACTTTTATGCCTCATAACAGCAGTGTAATACGTTGTTGTGTTCTGGTCTGAAAGGTGTGGAATTGTAGACATACTTTTCCGAAGCATTCCATCTTAGTTCTCAGGGGTAGCAACGCATCTGTGGCAACCTTAGGTGAGACCTTGATCTTACCCTGGGTTGATAACACATGTCCATGGGTGGCAGTAGCCACTTAACATCAGATGGGCTGCATGCTCGTTTGCTACTTCCATACTAAAAAAAAATAGTATTTGTAGAAGTACTGCATTGTGAAAATTTTAAGTACTTATTACAATTCAATATTCAAACTGTAAAATGCCGACAAATATCGGTTTTTTGTACGGGGACCTCTTTATTTTTCGACTTGTTCTTAATTTTATTCGTAGTTATAGCGGCCATAACAATGTCCAGGCTGTAAAAAAATAAAGTGTCTATATATTATAGTCGAGAAAGCTCTTTGACAAACAGACAAACAGCGGAGACTTACGTTCGGGTTTCGTTTTTAACCTTCGGTTACGAATTCCAAGAAAAAATTGATTGTTTCACCTCAAGACATCTGAGTAAAGAGTCTACGTACGAGTAAGAACGATGATTATCGTAGCGGATACAGATTTTTTAAAGTCCATACCGTCAGTGAAAACCTATAAGCTATGGGTATAAAACAACATTAGACATCTGGTCACTGAATGCTCTTTTTTCATAATGGAAAAAGCTATTTCCCATCACGCCAACAGAAAGAAAAGAGCTCGTAAAAATGAGAATAAAAGGCTTTTGATTAAGACCGTACTAATGGGCGACCAAGTTATCCAACTTGGTTGTGATTGCTTTTATGATGACGTAAACATAATATTGGTTATCTGAAACAAGTTCAAAGGAAGTACGAAAAGGATGTTTTGATAAAAACGTTTGATGTCTACCTGCCCGGCGGTCGAACTTTGAACGTTCTATACGTTATTATGGTACATACAAATGAGTCATAAAAATGACTAAAACATATATAATGTTATCATCTAAAGACTTTACCAACCTCTTTCCAAGGTTGTCTTGCTCATTTTAGTATATTTTAAAATAGTACTTACTAGTTGGAAAAACCTACCCGTGCTTCGCTACGGGGCATAAAAAAAGTTACTATCTTTAAATAGTGCAAAATATCGACATCAAAAGTAGCCAATAAGTTGACCACTTATACAAGCTACATCCATGCAAAATTTCATGTAAATCGAACCAGTGGTTCTTGCGTGATTGAGTAACAAACAGACACACAGACACACACCGTCTCATTTTTACATATTTGCATAGATGACAATTAGGTAGACCGAACCATACTGATCTTCCATATGACAATTAATTCGTAATTAAAATATCGGTCGTTTTACGGCTTTTCCTTATTTAAATTAAAACATTACGTGAGTGCTTAGCTCAATGTATCTACATTTTATAGTCGCATGCATGCAATGAAGTTTCTCTGAGCTTAATTTGATACTCTGAGAAGTTAGGGTCGACTACGAGCGGAATATTATGTAATTTCAAGTTATTGAAAGCGTACTCTTATTGTGCTGCTGCCTATATATCTCTTAATTATATAATATGCATGTCGTGGAGGAAAAAAAAGGTTAACTAATTGTTATAAATGACTGACTAACTTACATACGAGTATAAGTACATAATAACTGTAATTAAGTGCATGCAGAACCCCTGTTAAATTAATATTTCCATATTAAAATTTTGATGTTTATAATAATCTGAAAATTTATGAGCGCCAAAACCAAACTTTTTTTTATCTGATTGAAGAGCAAACAAGCTTGCAGTCCACCTGATAGTAAGTGGTTACTGCCGCCTATGGACATTTGTAAGCAACTGAATATAGAATAGGGGTTCTTTCTGAAGTCACTCACAGCCTCATATATAAGTGACCCGGCAACCATACCCTTCCAACGAAACACTAGAACTGCTTCACGCTAGAATTAGATGTGGCGGTGGGGCTTCCCCCGGCGAACTACACTAGGTGTACCACCCGGAAAACTATTACTAATTGTCCAAAAGACCCCAAACAATCTCATGGATTGATTCGAAATTTTACTAATTTGTACTATTTAGCATTATTTATATACTTTCTATTCCGAAGGATTTTCTCCAGTGTCAGGGATACCATGGACGTTCACAACAGAATCTAATCGAACTCATCATTCAGATGTCGGACTGGCCGGGGATAGAACCTGGACCCACTGCGTGCTAGACCGATGTGGTGACCGCTCCGCACGCGAGTCGATTGATTTATTAGATTGAATGATGCGTGATCTCAGTGAATCTATGATTAGAACACAGTCAAAGATTTAACTAATATCAGCCTGAGCCGTAGCGGACCTTAGTGCCCTTGCCAGGGCCGACCTGCTCACAATAATACTAGTGATAAAAAACTAGTCAGAAGTTCCATATGAGTAATATGAGTCAGTCGCAGCCCTAAAGCACGTGGCACAGGTGTTTGAGGTCACATTAATTCCACTTCACATCCTGATAGTTCGACGCGTCTCCTCGCCTATATTACCAACTGGGGCGCACTGCGCGCCAATAACAAGCAAATTCAATTTGCTATATTGTTTACATCTGCATATGTATATTAATAGGCTGTTCTGATAAGGTGAATTGCTATAAATTATCGGAAAAGGAACCTGGGAATTGGTAACTTTGTTTATTATGGAGTTGCTAAATTGCCTCCTCTAGACCTATGCTCCGGAGAAATATGTAGAATACGAAATATGTCGATTAAAAACAACAAAGTCCTTTCTTTGCCTATACTAAGGGGGAAAGGGGGGAGTGCGTGTACATATCAACCATAGTTTGACCTAGGAGGTACCACCGCCACACCTATTCCTATCGTAAAGCAGTACTTGCGTTTCGGTGGAAGGGTACACAGCCGGATGACTTTTATATGAGGAACATTTTAGTTCTCTGAATTCAATCTTATTCAGATATTACCTACCTACTAAAGTTCAGTACCTAGTGAATTTGCTAACAGTTAAAACTAACTATCAGATAGACATGTTCGTTTGCTACTTCAATTTAAAGAAAAATCGCGAAATGTGTTCGAAAGCCTTCTACAAAGTTACCAATTAACTATTACAGGATTATAGTCCTTTTCAAAAAGGCAAATTTCAAGCATTCCTTTTCAAAAATCATAACATTAAAGAGATTATCAGTTAGCCTCTGACTTTTAACTTCAGAAAATGTTAAGTGCTATGTTCAATTGAAAATGGAACTCGCGGAGTACTGTCTAATAAGGAAAAAGATCAGTGACATCTGAATTTGTACAAGGTTTTCAAAAATATTCAAATAAATTATTTTGAAGCAATTGAATGAAGTCAATATAATAATTGTTAAGCTGCGTTTTAGGCTAACAGTCTTGATTTAATTTATATTGGTAAAATTCATCAAGTCTTGATAAAAGTACAAAATATTTTTATTACTAACACAGATACTGCATTTATATCATTAATACCTAATTCTATTATCTTCAAAACCAATCTTTTCAATGAAAAGTCTTTGATATTTATATCACACATGGCAATAGTATATACATATTACATAAAAGTTGAAAATTTAAACAATTTCAATTTCCAAGCTTGGTTTTGTTTTTTTTGCTTTTAATAAATGTAAAAGTATATTTAACTGTATCCATGTTTTTATTGGTTTTTGCATAAAAAATAATACATTTCCTATATCATAAGATATTATATTTATCTTATAGCAATATCATAAATAAGCATAGCAAAGGATTGTTTTAAAGTTATACACAAACACGTTAATTTCATTTAATTTTTATAAATAGATTTAAACTTCCGCCTACTTAATCCTATACGCATATAATTTGTAATGCGTATTTTGAAATACCTTTGAGTGGGATGGGCAGCGTTTCCCTGTAAACACGGACAGAGTATAAATAATACTCGGTAAATACCCGCGGTTAACCCGCACCAACCCAGACCTTTTCAATCCGTAATTTGTGTGGAAAACTTTCCGGCCTGTTTATTTTACGCGAATTCTTTTAATTACATTTTTCTGACCATATTTACGCGACGAGCGTTTCAGGAATAGCTATGGAGGGCGCAATGGGGTTGGATATTTTTATTTCATGCACAAATTATACTAAACTAACTGACCCGGCGAATTTCGTAGCGCCTCCAAATTAAATAATGTGTCAAAGTTCGATAACTGAAAAATATACGAAAAATACTGTAGTACATTCTTTTAATCTATCTAGTAAGGTTTAGCCAACGTTTGCAATCAAAGCGCAAAAAAAGTGTTTAGTTACGACATCGTATAGGAACCTCTAAAATATTTAATGTGTCCGAAGGTATATTATGCATGTATTATACATATAAACCTTCCTCTTGAAACACCCTATCTATTAAAAAACCTGCATTAAAATCGGTGGCGTAGTTTTAAAGATATATAGGGACAGACAGACACCGGGAAGCGACTTTATTTTATACTATGTAGTGAAGTAAATGAGGAAATGAAATTAAACAATTGGTGAATGAATGAATATAACTCAGGCGCAGGATTAAACGTGAAAATCCGCTTATAAAACTGTTTTGAGTGAACCCGTACAAAATAAGTCGGATTATTTATACAAATTGCGATGTTAATGAGAATGAATGATAATGACGTAGGGTTTCAATTAAATATATCATTATTGCTTTCACGGCTTTTACATTTCGTAGAACTGTAAAATTGTCCCACTGCTGGGCACGGGTCTTCTCTCAAATTGAGAGAGTTTTAGGTCATTGACCACCGCGCTGGCCAAGTGCGAATTGGTAGACGTCATACACTTTTAAAAACTCTTTTTTTTAGAACTCTCAGGTGTTCTGGTATCCTCACAATGTTTTCCTTCACCGTTAAGCTGAGGATAGTTAATTTCTAATACGCACGTAATTTTTTAGAAAAATCAATAGTGCCTGAGATTCGAACCTCGGACCCTCGATTGAGAAATTGATTTTCAACGGTTAGGCTATCACTGCTCACTAGAGCAGAACTTAAATATAATTTTAAATTTATTTACATTGATATGTTGACCTACTCATTAAAATAAATAATTTCAATCTTGTATTGACAGTACATGTCCCTCCAGCGGCAGTGGCCACTTACCTTAAAGTAGACTGGATGTGTGTGCTCTTTATATACTAAATAATATATGTGTTTCCTGTTACAGACTACCAGGAAGTATGCGCAGCGCTCACGAGGGTGCAAAAGGCGCTGGGGGCGGCCGGGGAAGCCGCCCTGGCTGCGAGGGTGGCGGGTGCGGCGGGGGCGCTGCTCTGCCCCGCGCTGCGCACCGCCCTGGCCACCAGGGCGGCGGTGCTGACCGCGGCCAGGCACAAGCGGCAAGGTTTAGCACCGCCGTATACTCACCGTGCCACTGATAGACTGAAGGATGTAAGTTTACTTTTGTTTGTTGGCTGAGGTTTAACCTCTCTTGGTTTGACTATTTCTAATATTAACAGTATTCAATGTTTTGTATTCACGGTTGGTGAGAGACACTACAAAGCATTCTAATTGTAACCTCAGAGGTATCAACAAATCTGTGGCCGAATTCAGGTTGAATCCCAAACCTTTCAGAGGTTGACTACGAAGGTTCGGGCGCGGCCGTTGTCTATTTTTTTTATTACATCGAAATAGCAAACGAGCATGTAGTTCATCTGATGGCGAATGGTTACTGCTGCCTATGAACATCTGTAAGCAACTTTAACAGAACAGGGGTTCTATCTGAAGTCGATCACAGATGCATTGCTACTCCCGAGGACCAAGATGGTCGCCTCATATACATATGTATAAGTGAGCCGGAGTGAGTAAAATGTGAATCATTATCAGATGTGTAAATACACGAAAGACATCAGTATTGCAGTATGCAATACAAAAGGAACAATTTTGTACATCGATTACGTAGCTGCTTATTTTGGAAAACCTTGAAGTGAGCCTTCACCAGTATGTTCAATTGGTAGGAATTGTTAAAATATATTACTACCAATAAGATATCGTACACTGAGGCCGCTTTTCTTTTCCTGTCGCGCGTTTAACGTATTCACGGCACTAGCACTCATGAACCGATAAAACGATAGTATTCAAGTGGAACATGCGTTTGAGACACGCATTTATGCGGGACACGCGGGCCTTTTTCCTGTCATGCAGATGACACAAATGTCTTGATACTAAAGTTGTTATAAATAAAGAGTTATGAACTAAGATATAACAGTTTGCAAGCCAAACCTTTTACCTTTAATCCCTTATATTTACGGGGCTCAACACCTCGCCCTCTCCAAATATTTAATTAAGTCCAACCACGATCATTAAACAGGTAATAAAATTTCAGAAATTCGATACACTCCTTATTTTTCTACGACTGATTTGGTGGATAGCAGTAATTCCTGCTAATTATTTTATTAAATTAATTAGTATTTTTATTAAAAAAGATTTGATAAAACTTACTTAGGTTAAATACCGCCTAAATGAATGACACATTTAATCGTTCAGTTATGTGGGACACGCGTCCTGTTGTTTTTCCTGTCACGCAGGTTAAGACAGCATCTTAACCTGCGTGACAGAAAAAAGGCCCGAATAAAGTAAACGTATTTTATTAATACAACACCTAAAGCAAGGTAAAGAAAACAAATCAATCACATTCATACAAATGTATTATTTATTATCGAATTGGTTATAGTATTAATAAACATCGGGCATTCAGCTAATCGACAAAACTATCGGAAGGTAGCTGGTAATTGTCAAACCACTGTCACAAAGTTCATCATGAGGCACTTTTTCTCTACGATAAAAAGCTATAAAATCGGTTTTTAATAAATCACAATGTATGCTATCAATATTCTGAAAAATTACTTCACATTACGAGAATACCTCGCCAGGGCACCGTTGAATATTGTATTACCGAGCCTGCAGCTCAATTACTAAACGTTATACAATAAATTAGCAATATTTTTTTACTCGCGATCCTCAGCCGCGTGGTAAATACAATACGAGCTTAAACTAAGGTCTTAAAAGGAATCTGTTTACCAATCGTCATCAACCCATACTGTCCTTTTGCTGGGTTTGGGTCCCATCTCCATATAAAATGTTTAATTCTGATCACCACACTGGTCAAGTGCGAGTTTGTGAACTTCCAAAGCCTTTCACATTTTTATCGAGCACTGTTACCATGTAGGTTTCCTCATCAGTTCTACTACGAGTGATAATTAATTTCTACGCACATACCTATAACTTCAAAAAATCTGAGATGCAAGCCTGGGATTAGAACCTCGGACCCACCATAAAGTGTGAACCGAAATTACCAGTAGGCTTTACTGATACGGACACTGAATGATAACACAAAATCCCTAAAAAAAATCTGTAGCTCTGTAGCGAGTCGAATTGAAAACGATGTTAAACGTTAAACTTAACATACTTCTTATTAGGTACAAAACTTAAATTAATAATTTCCTATTCGGATTGAATGTGTCACAAATTGTGTTAATTATTCCGTGATAACTAATTTATATAATAGCACTCAGTCTCTTGTATAATACAAAGTAAATTCAACATCAACTCGCTACGAGAGCGCCAGATTAACAGAAAAGTACCATATTTTTTACTCACTAGAAACAGCATAAATCATAGTAGACCCGCGGAAATCTGACCATTACCTAATGTAGGATAGTGTATAATGAAATAAGCCAAGTATTTATTAATGTTTTAACATGATTTCAACAATCTACTCGGATGTACTCAATACTCGCCACGATGCTCGTCTATTCACCGGGAATTGCAGAATTTTGAGCGCGATTCAAAATTATACGTCTGTATTCGCGCATTTACGTACTCGTCGTTGTTTGTCAACTTACTTGGCGAATAGTTCGGGAGTACACGATACATTGTACCGGCAGCGTTATGTAGGCGTATATTGCCTGCGATGCTCATTACATATATCAATGACAATAATTCCATAAGCTCACATTTAACTCAAATACTTTCGCATCATAGACATACATTTTATCTTCCATTTTATTTTATTTTTCAGTTTATAAGGTACTCGTTTTTAAATAGTTTGGAACTACAAGGACATCTGGGACATCCATACTAGTAGATAAAATTGTTAATCAGACCCCGCCTTGCAATACGACCGTCGGATTACCACAGGTCTACTGTACACACAACTTAAAAACTACCAAAAGTAGCATTCTGTATAAGATTAAAATGTCTACAGTTTAAACATCATTAAATTGCCTATTAACAATATAATTGCGACAGATGAGGTGCTGTTGTATGGTATTCATGGATATTGATGAACAATTATTCAAATAGGGCTCTAGATTTAAGTAAATATGTACAGACAATAATATATCTAGTGAATAAAAAACAAGATATGAGATAGCTTCAGTATTACCCTTTATTCACAAGTAATCTTGTGCTAAATGATAGATAAGATACTAATTGAGATTTGGTTAGGGCTTAGTATAATGATTCTGCATTAGAGGAACGTGGTTTCTTAATCTTCTCCAGATTCTTGATGACGATGTCGTGGAGGGAACAGTAGCGGTTACGGATCTCGCACATCACTAGCCACAGTGAGAGGTATTCCTTCTCATCGAGCTCCTGTGTAAGGAATAAATAACAATGTGAATAAATTTGAAATAGTTATATGTAATAACCGGCTGTGCCCCATGGTTTTACCCGCGAGTAAGAAGTCAAACGAAGAAACGTATCATGCTATTATATAGCCTACAATTCAACACAAAAATATTTTCAATTCGAACTAATAGTTCCTGAGATTAGCGCGTTCAACCAAACTCTTTACATTTATTAATAAATTAAGTATAGATCAGCTGTTGCCCATTCTGTATGTGCAGACTGTAAAACAAAAATTTAATCCTTTCTTAACCCCTTTGAAATGGAATACACAACAACCCTTTCTTATTGAGTGCCTAAATCATGAAATGAACCCATTGTACAAGTTTCATTATCAATAGTTGTTGCCCATTTTGTATGTGCAGACTATAAAACAAACATTTAATCCTTACGAAACCCCTTTGGCATGGACTGGACTCAGAAACCCTTTCTTATTGGATACCCAATTCGTGAAATGAACCCAACCAAATGATATTACTCTAGCTTTAGTAGTTAAGACTGCAATGATTAGTCTTCAGTATCTTTTCGCTTTTGATGTGAAACATCTATTAGGCTCACGTAAACCTGATTATTCGCGTGGCGATCGCCACACCGTATTAGTAAAGTGCCATCTGTTATACATTGTCGGAACTATTAAGTTTCGAACAAAACTAAAGCAGACTGGCGATAGTACGACATAGTGCAGGGTACTGTTCATAGATGGCGTTATTTTCATTATGCTATATATTCACTAGTTCCTCTCGCAATCTTGTCTTTTATGCATATTACTTGAACAAACACGATGTTTCACATCTGCCAGGCGTCCCGTGACAGCTATTTATTTTATATTGTAGACACTAGTGGACTGAGGCTGACATTATCTTGCTTTGTCATCATGACACAGCAAAAAGGGGGTCACGATCCGCCTATATGTCGCGAATACAGAAAGAGCTAATGACAAGCAGTACTAAAAAGAACCTTTTGCGTTAACAGAACGCGCATAATCTGTTTACTTATACAAACTACAACCTCAGACAAATAAATTTTTAGCTGGGAATACAGGTTCGCCATTTTTTATCTATGACTGTACATAATACCCGTAGCAAACTCAACTCACCTTTACAGCTCTTCTGTAGTCATCAATGTGTGGATATTTTGCGACTTTTGAAACAATTTTCGCCCTCGAAATAAAGTATCTTGAGATCTGATCAAAGAAAGCCGCAGCTTCCGACTCAACTGATTGGATCTCGGCGAGAGTGTCCTCTTGTATTGACACACCAAAATTGTTTCCGTCTTCAATTTTAGGAATCATGAATGATATCCACATCTTTAACTGTAAAAAAGAAGAACACAAAAATGAGATAACATTACTAGCTAGCAAATGGGCATGCAGCCTATCTGATGATAAGTGGCTACTGCCGCCCATGGACATCTGTTTTCAACACTAAGGTAGATGAAAGTGTCACCTGAGGACCTGAGGACTAAGATGGAATGCCTCGGAAAAGTATGTCTCCCTTATCACACCCTTCACACCAGAGCACAACAGCGCATAACACTGCTGTTATTAGGCAGAAATAGGTGTGGCGGTGGGGCTTCCCGGGGCGAACCCCAAAAAGGTCTACCACCTTCAAACTTT
>DWTU01001874.1:0-12404 GCA_018251515.1 Cecropterus confusis | reverse complement strand
CCATACATCTCCGCTTTGGTGGAGTCCGGGCCTAAGACACCGAGAAGTTGTACATATATATATTTTATAATAGAAAATAACGATAATTTATACGCAATAACTATATTATGGTTATCGAAGGTAGATTCTGTGCAAAATATAATTATTGAAGTTAATGTAGAGCTTACAGTCCAGAGGTATGGTGAACTTGACACAATTAATAGTCAGTCACTTTACGGTACACTGGTAAATAAGTTTGCAACTTTCCTGGTATAATTACATTGCAAGGCTCCACCAGCGACGGTTAAAAAGACAGTACTTTTTACTCGACTTCAAGCAATTGTTTCAAGGAAGATTTTCGAGTCAATGTTTGTATGGTTATATTATAACATTATATAGGATTTTAATAATTAAGGCATCGTTAGATATAACGTGATAGCCTAAGACTTCTTAGAAACTTACATCAAGTTTCTAAGAAGTCTTAGGCTATCACGAAAGTAGAAAAAGTACCGAGACGCCAGTGGGATGGCACGGTTTGAAGCTACAAAATATATACCTACTTATATCCAGAACTGTATATAATAGAAATAAGTATGCGAATAAACTAAAAAGATTCTCATGGGCATTTCTAAAAGATATATTGTAACCATACTAAACAATAAAAAATACAGCCCTCACCTACGTTGTATGTAGACGTTTTTTTTTTGTTTTTTTTTTTAGAACCAACTGGATATTGTATCCTGGGGCGTATTTGATGGCGTAACATCATTAAAGGGTTATCGCTGTAAATCTAGTTTACCCCTATAAAATCGGGGTATAAAATCTCGTGGCAAAATTTTGCTGTTTTACTTAGACGTTTGGTAACCTAGTACACAAAAAATTAAAAAAATATATATTTTACATACTATGTTTTAAAGTCTACATTAATGTTATATTCCAATATTTTTATACAGAAATTCATATTTGTACATTTATAACAACTATTATACATAGTTCAAAGCCGGATGTAGTATGACAAATATTAGTTGTGGGGAAATTAAAGCTAATTTGGCAAACTTAGACAGCGTAATTATAACGTTTTTGTAAAATAGCATACATGCACTAATCCAGTTATTTATCCAACTGTATACCTACGTTATGTAATATATTTATATGATTCGTAAATAGACTTAACGCTTATGTTTATATTGTACTCATATTTTAACATTACTTTTAATTATTGTGTGTTTATTAATCCCACGCTTACACATAAGAAGATGAGGTTTCGTCAAAAGGTAATCATAGCTTATATATTCTGATATAATTCAGATAATATATTCAAATAAGATTATAGTTCAAATGGCTTAAATTCATTGAACATAGTAATACGAAGTACAATATTTCAGGGTTCTACGGTGCACGTTAGTCGTAAAGATGGAAGTGACAAAGTTCAGAATATCTTGTCCGACTCATCCTTGAAAAAGATGTACGACCATAGCCCGCACGCGGTAAGTTCGCGACAAATTATATATTTTCAGTGAATAAACGAATTTCGCTAGTACAATGACTGATATGAATGGTATTTGTAGATATAAATCGGCATTGATAATAATGATTAGTGTCAAATTTTGAGATATGTTTAGTATTATATAATAGACTTTGTAGGTGGTTGTAGCGTATTGTGAATCGGGATGTCGATTATGCAGGTATTCGTCCAATTGGACGAGTTGCTGGCGACGGAGGACGGCGACGCCGAGTGGAAGGAGACTGCCCGTTGGATCAAGTATGAGGAAGACGTGGAAGAAGGCTCCGCCCGTTGGGGCCGGCCACATGTGGCGTCCCTGTCCTTCCATTCCCTGCTGAACCTGCGCCGATGCCTCGAAACCGGTGTGGTCCTCCTGGACCTCGAAGAAAAAGATCTACCGGGTGTGGCATATAGGTACGCCCAATTACAGTGACTAATGTTGTTCAAGTGTTCACGTGACAGATTATGGTGTGATGTTAACTCGCTGTAAAGAATTGTATGATGTTATAAAAGTTTCAATGCATGATGAATGCGTTGCTTCATACGTTAAAAACTTTTCCTATTTACCCTTTTTTTCCTTTACGATGTCATTGATATGTAAACATGTGCGCGTCCTTTGATCCACTTGCTAACGTCATACTTTTATAAAGGGTCGTGGAGAGTATGGTGACCGAGGGGTTGATCGAAGAAGATGACAAACCGATAGTGATGCGCTCTCTGCTGTTACGCCATCGCCATGTTCACGACGAGCGTTTCCGCTTCTCCATCGGAGGTCGCAAACAGTCCTCCTATACGAGTTTGCAGGTAAAGCAAGACATCTTGCCTTTAAACTACTAAACAGCCCGTAGGATTCTAGTCAGAACCACTTGCTTAAACCGCTAAATTGTATAGAAAAATAATCCAATGCCTATATATTAGAGGCTATATAGAAATATTACAACATTTTTATAGGTAGGTAATTTCCCTTGGTACTAAGAAAGAAAGAAAGGTACTCATACTTTATTAGAATTTAAATTCAAAGGACAATTCCGTGTTTAAATTGAAAAATATACCATACCGATTTCAAAAATATAGTGGCAATGGAGACTTATTAAATGCAAAATACTTAGATTAGACTTAGAGGAAATCTAAAACAATTTGCGTCGACTTGTCTAAAGACAACACTAGAACAAATAATAGATACGGAATTTTTAATGTCACGTTTCCTTTTCGTTCACCATAGCCGTCTCCGGACCTATTTTATTTAATTATGCCAATTAGATTATCAGATTTCAGGGCCGGATAAACAAAATATTCCGTACTTTATCAGAATTATCAAAGTTTCTTAAGTTTTGCGATAGGATAAGACATGCAATCTGTTCTATCATACGGAATAAGAGTGTACAGCTTACGCACTTGTTGTGCTCCTGTATGGAGTTACATCTTCTTGTTTTTAGAAAATAAATACAATAAGTATTTAGTTTTTGTTGTAAAAAGTCCATATACACTACTTTGGATTTTTTACAGCTTCAACAAAAGTCTGCGGATAAACTTTATACGTCGATAACTATTATGTTCCACGCAGTTACATAAATAAAGCATACCAAAATTGCAAAACATTTAACAAACATCTTTAAATCATTTGTACAATGTGTGTGAATTTTTAGACGAGATTTATTATCAAATACATTCTACGTAGAATGGAAATTTATTGATAATTCCATGGCGATGACATGATCGTGATGATCCACGTAGAGGTTTATAAAGGTTTTAATAAACTAGAAAAAAATCCTATAAATATTATACATATTATAATAACGCCGTTATCATCATATTGACACCAACAGTTCCTAGGTACAAACTAAAAATCTAAACGACAACATGAGCGGCTATAAAACAAATTACTAACTTTGTATTCTATTGTTATTGTAATTACATCTTAATGTTTTTTTTACGATCATAACAAAGATCAATCATTACAATCGCATTTAGTGTCCACAGTTTAAAAGTACAGACTTTTTGTAATGAAAAAAATGATAATGCGCGAGATTATCGTTGTGACAGTCACGTTTATCGGATATACGTTTGGCACGTAATATACGGTACATATGTGAAAATATTCAAGGTTAACGATACCAAGTACACTTTATCGGTGCCCAATGACACAAACATAAGATGTCGAATAACTTGATCGTTATTTACGATGGTGATAAGAAATGACAAATGCGTAGTACACACACATATTAGTCGTATTATTTTATGACTTTTTTTTCATAAACATTCTTTTAGGAGAATGCTATATTTCTTGAGATGCTGGAGGTTTATTCAAGTTATGTTTACATATCTGAAAACTTCAGATATTATATTTCAGTCCATAGATTGACCGAAATCTTAATATTTAATCGAGGATCTCTCAATTATAGCTTCGTATAATTAACAAACATTTTGAAATATAGATTATAGCTTTAGGTTTTGGAAATTTATTAATTTTCTTTTCACAAGAAAACTGGGAAATATCGAGAGTGGTATTTCCTCGTCATAGTCCATTTTGTTAATGATTATATAAAACCAATGGCTGCAGACAATGCTGCACGTGCGTTCCGTGGTCGCGGCCTATACAACTTCTGCGCTGGAGAAACGCTTGTTTGAAGGAGCCCTTCAATTTAGCAACATTTTTGCGTGTTATATTACTTTCGAATTTTTAGAATTCTGGTAGTGTTCTGAATACAAAACTGAGCCTAGAATTCACGAGCTCAGATTAGATATCTACTAATTAAATATTACACGATTTTATTACATGGACATAGTAAGGAAATATAATTAGGACGTGGTTAAAATTTCATCATAATAATTCCATCCTTACAATACTATGCCATCGACTAAAAGGTCTTAGTCGGCAAATCGTTAATTGGAGGGCAGCCTTCACCTCAACTCAACAGGACAAAACAATGTGATCGAACATGTTAATTATTTATGACTGCCTGTGCCCTACGGTTTCACACGAATTCAAAAAATGTAACCACTTAAAATGTAATAACTCCTGATAGAATATATGTATATTTATGAAATAAAGAATAAATGGTACCAGAAGGCATGGATCATTAATATTGAATATATTGGTTTCAATTAAATTCGGTAGTATTCGTTTGATACGATTTTAAACACACCTACAAACAAAACTTCTAATTATTATGGTAATATCTATTATTAACTTATTATATTATTTTCGTAGTAACTTATTATATTATAATATAGTATTTTCAATGTACCTATTTATTTTTTTCGTACGAACGTAGAAAAATTATCACATATATTTTTTTCCTATTTAAAAGATTATTTGATTATAGAAAATACCATTAATCTTATCTTATCTTTATATACGTGTGGTTATCAAACAGTTAGAATTTTTGTTTAAAATTGCTTGAATTTGACGAAATAAAGTACCTATGTTGTAGGTGGAAATAATCCCAATGAATTTCTGCCGGATACTTAAAATGTCCTTAAGTTCAAATATACATAACAAAGGTATTATTATAAGTTGAGGCATGATCAGCAACGGGTATAGTAGGTGTATGGGTGGGTATGGGGACATTGACCTATTGTTAGGATGACGTGAGGTGTTGTGCAGTCGCTGTGGATGGACGAGGGCGCCAACGAGCTGCGACGCGCTCGCTGCTCCATGTGCTCAGCCACGGTCGCCTGCCGCCGCCACAGCACCCACCTGCTCGTATGGAGTTCTCCCGTGCGCGTGTGAATCCTATCCATGCACGCTGTAGCCTCACATACATGACTATATCTTGTTCCTCCCATCCCATCAACATCACGCTCCACGTAATTGTAGCGCTGTTGTTATCATGATCCGTTTACTCCGATGTTCTCCTTAATTTGCCTCGCCGATGCAAATGTTATACTTGAGATCGTTTTTTCAGTTGTTCATTGTAGACATTACAAAGATGTAGTATTTTTATATTTGTCTCGCTTTCGAAACGATCAAAGCATAACAAATTGTATTTAGTCCTTTTGATTGAATTGAGATTTGTGTTAATAGCATATACAGGTGCTTCTATATTTTAACGAAGAAGTATATAAGTCCTTTGATCAACTTCACGCATGATTAGTTTTTACTGGTAACATGTGCAATGGTTACCTATTAAACATGTACTGAAATAGGTGCCATTGTTTTCATTCACGTTCTACCTTTGTACTGTTATTTTGCATGGTAGGATTTAAGAGATTTTGTTTGGTATTTTGTAGTTACTATGTAGGTACATTAAACGTATCCAATAAGTAAATAACATGAAAAGAATATGACGGTGTTTGTTTTTTGTAAGACTGTAAGTTTTGAACAAGAACGTACCTAATGAAAATGCTATAGGCACTATTATTAAAAAATATACTTCTGTTGCTGTGGATTCATATTTTGAATATTTTAAAATATTTAGAGCAATCACTTATTTGCCTGCATTGTTTCTTATGTAGATTGTTATTATATATGTTTCACATATATACCTATATTTGTATGAACGCAGAATCTGTCGGAGCAGAAACGCCGGCGCAGCTCCCACATGTTTTCAATGGATCGTGGGGCGGATCGGAAGAAGTCATCAACTGCAGGCTTAGAAATGCGCGAGGTTGACTACGTCGCTAGCTCGCAGGACGAACTTCGGCGTGGCGGCCACAATGACTCTATCATGAAACGCATTCCAGATGATGCCGAGGCTACCACGGTACTCGTTGGTGCCGTAGGCTTCCTCGAACAACCAACCATAGCTTTCGTGCGCTTGGCACAGGGTATTCAAATGCCTTCAATCACTGAGGTGCCCGTACCTGTGCGTTTTATGTTCATCTTGCTGGGACCGAGCGGTGCTGACTTAGATTACCATGAAGTCGGTCGCTCTATCTCCACTCTCATGTCAAACCCGGCATTCCACTCCATCGCATACAAGGCGGATGATCGCAGGGAGCTGCTCTCGGCCATAAATGAGTTCCTCGATGACTCTATTGTGCTACCACCTGGTGATTGGGAGAGACAAGCACTTCTTCCGTTCGAAGAGCTTCGCGCCAAAAGTGAGATGATCAGGCGTCGCAAGCGAGATGCAATTGAGCGTAAACGAGCAGCTTCTGCCGCCGTCGCGCCTCAAATTGATGAAAAGAAGGCGTTGCTCGCAGCCGAAGCTGGAACTCCACCAGAGAAGGAACCCGATGACCCACTTTCGAAGAGTGGTCGCCTCTTTGGTGGTAATTATTTTCTACATTCAGAATTTTAAGTCATTATCTATAGCTTAAAATTTACAATACTCGTGTATGTCGTGTAAATTTACGATATTGTATTTGTTTTACAGGCGTGATACGAGATATCAAACGGCGGTACCCGCACTATGTATCAGACTTTCGCGATGCACTCAACGGTCAATGTGCAGCTGCTACCATCTTCATGTATTTCGCCGCTCTCTCCTCCGCGATTACATTTGGCGGTCTGCTCGCCGAAAAGACTTATGGAGAGATTGGAATTTCTGAAACTCTCGTAACTACATTTTTCGTTTATATACCATTCTACTTATGATTTTCAAAATAACTTGACGCTTCACAGTATTCAGTCAGCCAATTTCGTTGCTGATATCAATGCCAATTATACCCGCTATACATATATGTATATAGTTGTAAGAATGCCACAATATCATACATCTAACAGGAGATTGTAGATTAATCGGCGTTATTTAATACAGGTATTTACGTGCGTGGGCGGAGTGACGTTCGCCTTGCTCTCCGGCCAACCCATGATGATCACGGGTGCCTCCGGGCCGTTGCTCCTACTCGACGAGTCGCTTGCCAACTTCTGCCGATCATATGGTTTCGATTTCTTGGCTGCTCGCATGTACTGCGGGCTATGGATGATCGTCATCGCGCTATGCGTCGCGTCCGTCGAGGGCAGCGTGGCCGTCAAAAAAATTACTCGGTACTTAAATTAATTTTGATTTTTATTTTATGTAATTGCCCACCTACCGTAGAAAGACACATTGAGTATTGTGTTTAAACTTTTTGTATGTAATTTTTGAGATGGAATTACAGTAGTTCCTATTTTTCTAATTGAGTTATCGTTAAAAGAAATCATTTTGCAAGGCACTTAAATTATGTTTGTAAGGCGCATGCATAACGTTTAATGATTGAGTTTATTTGGAATTCCAGTTTCACGGAGGACATATTCGCGTTCCTAATCTCGCTGATCTTCATCTCCGAGCCCATCACCAACTTGATCAACCTCTACCGTGCTCACCCTCTGGGCTACGATTACTGCCAGGATGATGTTCCCGCTATTCCGTTACTCAACAATACTATGCTCAACAATTCTACAGGTAGGTACTTCTCAATGGCTGTTATTAATTTAAACTATGGTAAGAGGTCTCTGTGGAACTGTTCGTGCGTGTCAGTCTTGTCCAAGCCTTCTCAGAGTAGGTATAGCAGCGATAGAATTGCTATTATATGGCATATATCGTTGCTTTTATCGTTTTCAATAATAAATAATTTAGTTTAAATATAATAAAAATAAAATTGCCTGCTTGTGTTTGTTCCTTTGTGTTTATACTAGCTAACCCGGCGAACTTAAATAATGTGTAAAAGTTCAAAAACCTAAAAATATACGAAAAATACTGTAATACATTATGTTGATCTATCTCGTAGGGTTTAGTCAGAGTTTGCAATGAAAGTGCAAAAAAATGTATTTATTTACGACATCACATAGAAACCTTTAAAATTATCGGTTTCTCTCTGCTATATTATACATGTTTTATTCATATAAATCTTTCTCTTGAAACACCGTATCTATTAAAGTAAACTGCATTAAAATCCTTTGCACAGTTTTAAAGATATAAGCATATATAGGGACAGACATACAACGGGAAACGACTTTGTTTTATACTATGTAATGATAAGAATTTAAATATTGTTGATTCCTAATCACTGTCAGATTAGCATTAAAATAAACATATATATATAAATTTAAGTCAATGCAACATTTACTCAATAATACGCAGCAATTCTGTATGTCGTCGTATTATTCTAATTGTTAGTAGGACTAATAAATCTAAGGTATTTTTGATATGTTTGTCTGATTTGCCTTAAGTTTGTGGTCAACTTTAAACGAGACCCCTTTTTATTGTGAGTTACCAAGATTCCGTGACTGTTGATCAATTAAAAGCACATAAAATTACGTACCTACTTTTATTACATTGAAGTTGTGGTCGTAACAGCAGATATTTTATGAAAATTCCACACGATATGTACCTAATATAGCTCTCAACTTTATGATGATTACAGATTTTGATGTCTGTTATGGAATTATTGAACGATATTATACTTAAACGTGATTATTTTATTTTATTTCAGGAAACGATACCATCCCACTGCCTCCTCGTCCGCCGATGAGAATGCCGCCCCAGCCGAACACCGCTTTGTTCTGCACCATGTTGACTCTGTCCACTTTCGTCATCGCATATTACCTTCGTATTTTCCGTAATGGCAAATTCCTTGGACGTAGTGTAAGTTTTCTTACTGCGTTTTTCAATAAATTCGGGGTAGCTTGTAGGTCACTTGATGGTGAGGGGTCGCGTCCGCTCATTGAAATCTGCAATTCCAAAATAAGCAAAGGTTTGATCTGAACTCAAATACTAGTAACTATCTATGAACCTCGAGTCTAAACTGGGATGCCTTACACAGTACATATTACACAGGCTATTAATATCAGATGGGCTGCTCCCCTATTGTTACTTCTATGACAAAATGATGTCACCGTAAATATTTTTTTCTCATTTTTCAGTACTGAAATAGTAGTTCTTGCTACTGTTGTAAAATCGTAGCTCCACTAACTTAAATTTTGATTGCACTATATGATTTTTGCAGGCTCGTCGCGCTTTGGGTGATTTCGGTGTGCCGATCGCTATCGTCCTGATGGTAGGCCTCTCTTGCTTGGTACCGGTTTGGACTGAGAAGCTGCAAGTACCCGACGGACTTAGCCCGACTACGGACCGCTCTTGGCTCGTACCCCTCAACCCTGGCCTAGAAAGCATCCCCGTGTGGGCTACCTTCGCTATGGTCCTCCCCGCACTTATGGTTTATATCATAGTCTTCATGGAAACGCACATTGCTGAGTAAGATATTTCAATGCCTTGCGATATTATATGCGAGAGGGAAGAAACATTTAGAATGCTATATTCAAAATCACTTATTTGAATTAATGTTAGTAAGTACATGTTTGATCCCTCTTGTGTAGCTCGCGCTCGCTATTTTCTATGAGTACTCATAAACAATCTAGTTTATAATCGTATCTTCCTGCTAAGAAACAACAAATAATAACCTTAATCACCATAAATGTAAAGCCTGAACTAGTCAATGAATTAGCGATGTTGCTATGTGTGAAATAACTTGCATAGAGCTTTAACTAATAAGTAAGTACCTACATGCGAGCGATGCGAGCTTTGCGTTTTTTGCGAACAATTGCGTTGAACAAATGCTGAGGATCCATACGTCTTTAATAGATTGATCATCGACAAACCTGAGCGCAAACTGAAGAAAGGCAGCGGCTTTCACATGGACATCGTGATCATGTCGACAATCAACGGCCTCTGTGGAATGTTCGGCGCGCCGTGGCAGTGCGTGGCCACCGTGCGCTCCGTCAGCCACGTGTCTGCTCTCACCGTCATGTCCACTACACACGCTCCCGGTGACAAGCCATACATCGTGGAGGTCAAAGGTCAGTTATCTTTTGGTGAATGTTTTCGTGATGTGCCTATCGCATTTGAAGTGTAGCGCTGCCGTATGCTTCTTTTAAGCGTGTTGCGCTATGTGTACCTACTTAATTTGATCTTGTGGTTTAATGGCTCCTTATCAGCCCCGTGCATTGAACGTATTTGGCTCGTTTAATAAATATAGCCTGACGCTCTGATATTACCCATTAACTCATTTAGATGCTGCAATCTTGCTATTGTATACACGGTTCGACGCCTTTTGCAAAATACAGTAAGAAATAACTATGATTTTTGCATGCCTAATTATGTAGCCTTAGCGAATGTTTTAATTGCATCGCATATCACATTCAATTACGACTTGTTAATTTGCGAAGCAAATCTTGCATTTTATGTAAAACATTTTGGACTCAAGACTGAAGTGGCCAACCAGTCGACCGCGATCGACCGGTCGATAGAGTCGTCGATAGAGCAGCGAAATATATTTGCACAAATTCTAATTAGTAATTAATACTTCTCGAGTACAATGAAGTTGACAAGTAATGCTCAACACGCATTTTTTTCTCAAGTATCAACTTTTTATCAACATTTAAGGCAGTATTCTTATTTTAAACATATTTTACTTATTACAGAACAACGTTTGACTGGACTGCTTGTTTCAATGCTGGTGGGCATCTCTGTGCTAGCTGCTGGCTGGCTTCGGCTGGTACCAATGGCTGTGCTGTTCGGCGTTTTCCTCTACATGGGTATCTCTGCTCTGGGTGGCATTCAATTCTGGGACCGATGCATTCTGCTCCTGAAACCGGTTAAGCATCATCCTCAAGTGCCATACGTTCGACGGGTATGTATAAATTTTATGATAAATAGAGCCAGGCATAATTTTATTGTCATTTGTAATACAAAACTATCAGAATATCTAATATCGTTACCTCATGTATTGTTATTATGAATGTACTCGAGAACATCTCAGTGTACATGGAAACAATTTGTGAAATGTTTTATTGATTAACATGCATATTAACTTCATTAAACAAAGTTATAAAATAGCATAAGCTCCTTCGGTTTATACATAGAAATAATAATTTCTCTCGTGAAGGTATTAAATGACATTGAATATTTTCCATGACTCGCCTTTATGAGATCGCATATTAAAAATAATTAATATCTCAATTAAAAAATAATGGTGTTTCCATGTAATTTAAGAAAAGTGGGTAGGTAGATACATATCGGTTCGTCTGTAAATAGTAGTTTGTAAATACTTTTGACGACCTGCGTGGTGGAGTGGTCACAATACCGTTCTGACACGCAGTGGGTTCCGGGTTCGAGCCCCGATGAGTTTAGCTTCCTGTTCTGGGTTTGGGTGGGGTTATGAGTGTAGAAAGCGTTTACGTTGACGTTTACTTTTGTCAATTTCTAATGCAAGATGTACATATTCCCCTACCAGGTTCCTACGTTGAAGATGCACCTTTATACCTTGATCCAACTGGCCGGTATCTGCGTGTTGTATGCTGTCAAGTCGTCTCGAATTTCTCTGGCGCTGCCTTTCTTCCTGGTCATGATGGTGCCCCTACGCATGGCCATCGCGTACATATTCACCCCGCTTCAGTTGCGAGCGGTACGTGGTTTTTCATTACTTTTTAAAATGGATCCTATGATAACATAACTGTATAAATTCGGTCCGGTCTCAAAGGGGGTTTTCTTGGGCCTTATGTGCAAGAGTCATATAGCATGAGGATATAAAAATTACAAACGATTACAATCTTTTGTTTAATGAAAATAAACGTTCTTGATATAATTGACAATATTTCAAAATTCAAGGCTGACGGTTATTGTTTGATGGTACATCCAGAGCCTATGGAGTTGACTTGTACTATTGTTATTTTCTTAAATTCACACTCTGGGAATTGGAATGGGTATATTACAAGGAGTTTATTAATTTAATTAACTTGCTACTTTATTATATTTTATTACTAGCGGACCCGGCTCACTTCGTGGCGCCAAATTTAATAATGTGCAAAAATTCGATAAAACAAAATATACGAAAAATACACACAATTCTGTGAAAATACCGGACAACAGACAGACAAATATTTCAAATAAATTATAGCCTATATACTGCCGAGGACTAATAGCTTTATAACAAACAGACAGACAGGAAATTTAAAATGTTTTTTTTTTTGCTTGTGTTATTTATTTGAAGACTC
>DWTU01001873.1:0-12405 GCA_018251515.1 Cecropterus confusis | reverse complement strand
ATATTATAGCATGCAGACTGGCACCTGATAGTAGGTAGTTACTACTGTCCTTGGACATCTTAATTAATTCCGAATAGAGTTACAGTCCTGCCTCATAGTCTTGATGCTACCAACACGGAGTAAGTTGCAGTTCTCTGAGCCAATAAGTATCCCTGGCGCACCATACCCTTCAGACTCATCATTAAGCCGTAGTCGTTGCTTTCCATAGAATCCCAAATAGACTTAGACGAAAGGCGTATCCTACACACGTGAACGCGGGAAGCGAGAATTGCAGTTATAAAGCAGACATTCGCGTGTTTATAAAATCGTTTAGGTATTCTGTTGCTTAGAGAAACTCTGGAAGACCTCACTTCAAGCTTCACGGTAATAACAATAAAGTAATAAACCATCAGTTCCTCCGAGGAGTATGGATAATGTCTGTCCGTCGCTATATTAATCATGATTAAAGTCAGTAAAATGTAATAATTGGGACCGGCAGAGCTTTACGAGCTTATTTACGAGTTTGCTCGCGTGAACAAGTTATTTTTTTGCGAGGAAACGAACTTAATGTTAAATATCGATGTTTGTTTTATGTGTTTATGTTGGCCCCTTATTACGGGTCTGTGTAAACAGACAGAATCCGGATTGCCAGGAAATTAGCAACGCGCCTAAAACGAATTAGAAAGGCAGTTCATCATATCAGCATGAGGAAAAAATACTTTTGGGTCTTTTTATCAGCACGGCAAATAGAAAACTCGCATTTTTCTTTGTCTTTTATTGAAATTCAAATCTATATTAATTGATTAGTGGATAAGGAAAGTATTGGGTATTGACGTTCATTGTTGATATCCACGCCATCACAATGATTAAGCTATTTAATTTAATGTAATTAACCATTAGTGAAAGGCTATCAAAACCACACATACCTTTCAACGTAATAAATTATACATAAACATTTGGCAACAAAGTACAAAGTGACAAACGTTGCGGGTTTTGCCCGACCGCAATAAATTCTTCACAACGAATACACAATCTACCTGTGTACCTATGTATTGGATATTGCGAATACATAATATTGAGTAGATTGTAGTCGGCCTGAAATTGTCCCATTGCCGCCAATAATGGCGAAGAAGGCGATTAAAGATTTAAACCCAGAAGATGGACAGAAGGGTACTATATCTGCGAAATTATGCAGTTACTGCTGTCGTCAGCAGGTATGCACTTATGCATGTACGTACAGGCAAACGCCGCGACTCCAGCAAACCTCCACTTTCTACGAGAAGCGTATGTTGGTATGGGGAGACTACAGACTCCAAGTAAATTGATGATTAGTGAATCATTATAGTTGATTGTTTCTTCCTTTGTGTATAAATATATTTTATTCAATTGTTTCAGTGGAAAAATTAATAGATAGGTTTTTTTTTTCAAAAATAACGGATGTCATACCGCAATCATTGTTTTATGTGTAACTTATTTGCCTGAATTGTTTCCTTATTTTCTGTAAAAAATTATTTTTACTCAATAGTTTCAATTCTTATGCAGGTCTATCGAGGATATGAAATATTGTTTTAAGAAAACGAAGCGTGTTATAACGCAATCATTCTGTAATATGTTACATATTTTATGTATTTGTGTACTTAATCTTATTTATATTTATAAATATTTTTAATCAATCGTTTCAGCAGAAAATTAAGTGCAGGCCTATCAAAGATACGATTTTATTTTCTTCAAAAAACAAAGGATGTCATAATGCAATCATTGTGTAAGGTGTAAGTCAGGACACGTTACGCAAGCCCGTCGCATCGGTAGGCGGCGCACGCGCGTGCAACGGTCGTCGCCGGTGCATCGCCGCTGACCTATTTGCGTCTAGCGAATACTATTCAAATGCGATTGATTAGACGGCCGATGTTGTTTTGTTAACGCTGTCACTTAGCTGTGGTTTACTTTCTATTGTGGACATTATACCGACCACGAAGAAACTTAAGTTGTACCTTGATCAGCAATTTAAGGAACATCTACGGTCATATTTATTTTATTTTAAAATTTTCTTCGTAATAATGTTACCATGTAAACGTAATGTAACCAGTTTTATTATCAAGTCAATTTTTCTTTCAACGGAACTAAGAAAAGCGTTTAAAGAGCTATAGTCAATCGTTTAAAAATAAGAACGTGACGAATATTTTTTAAAGAGAAGAAAAATGAATAGTTTATTTAAATAGCTATTAGTAGTTGTATTAATTGAGGCCCCAAAATTAAAACAAAGTGCAATAACACGTCTTCGAAAATAAATATAATAAACACGTGACTGGACTTCTATAATATGGAAGTTACAGCAATTTCTCATGGTCACAGTTGAACAATAACTAAAGTATTTACATTCTATTTTCATACAAGATCGCGAAGTATCTATTTATTTCCTTGACATGAGCCGTGTCGGCTGTCGGAGGAAACGTTGACTCCGGCTAGAAAAGAGATATTTTGCCAAAAAGCTTAAGCTACGAGTTTATTATAGAAACAGATTGACAGCCTGTGTCGCCTCGCGCTTCCTTGCCAACTTTGCAATTAGACAAAATAATAATGGTTTCTCACATGAACAAAAAAGTACATGTGGTGAAGTCTTAAACGTCCGTCGTCACAATTTATTTTAGATCCATAATACGCCTAACAGATGGGACCCAAGTGTGATATATTATCTTCATGGCAACTCCGCAAACAATTTTTCATATGGCCAATGTTACGTAAGCTGCGAAGTATCATCGACATAAGAAGAGAGACAGTCGCCAATATATCAATCTAAATGAAAAGTCGTGTATCTATTTCCTTCTTTTTCTTTAAGTGGGCCCCTATCGCTATGGTGGTATATAATAAATAGATTGAGTACATATGGAACAAGCTAAGGATTGGTTTAATTTTATACGGAAATTAGACTTTATTTATTAAAATATTTAAAAGATTTTAAGAAAAAATCAAAGTAAAATACCTGAAACATAATAATAATAGCGTATATCTAAATAAGCGCGATTTTTATACAGGAAGCTAGAGATAGATGACGTCAAAGTAGATTCACAGTAGCGGAATAATGACGCGAAATTAATAAGATCTTGCGCTTGTACGAAGGTAAGCTTTAATTTGCTAAGGCCCAGTAATTGCATGGTACGTTAGATAAGAGAACAGACTAGCGAATAACATTCGAAGTAACAAATTGAAGGTAATTATATCTAATTGCAAGTCACGGTCATGGCCAATAAGCACCAATAAGCAACAACATGGGAAGGTACGTGAAGGTCTTCATCTTACGGGCATACAAAATTGCATGTTTTGTACAAATTATACGGACGATATGTGCATTAAGATATATGATCAGGACACCATCATACGAATCAGAATCGTAAACATACGAATTAAGGCCACTGAAAGTATAGCCTGTGATATGTCGTTACTTTTTATCCGAGAACGAAATATAATATTACATACCAATTGTCGTGGTTTTCGTATGATTGATGTTCGCATGTAACCACGTTAGTACGTACCAATTTATCTTACTTTTGTGATTCATAATTGCCAAGTATTACATGGTATACACGCATTAGTGTGGATTCCGCATAACCTATTAAGGGTTTTGCCAACAAACGGTATTTCGATGGACACCTACGAGGGCTTGTCCTAGTTGCAACGCTGGACTGTCGCCAAGGCTCCAACTCAAACAGCTAGGCATTTTAACGCGTTTGAATTTATATAAGGTTATTCATTGAGCCCGATTTGGACTTAAATTATTGTTACATCATACACTTAATTCTGGAGCGCTTGAATCGATGCAGACGTCCCCGGATATTTATTATAAAGTCCGACACGGAACAGGAAAACTTTACGGCAATCACCTAAATGTAAATATAAACAGAGCAGGCTCAGCCGCCGGCCGAAGTCACGCACCAAATGAACTAACATCACGGACTCTCAATTTAGTGCGATAAAATGTCCCTGCAAATACCACGACGAATATGAAAATAGTCAAGTGTAAATAGGATCGTATTACTCAGGCCGGTTCGGTGCGAGGCGAACGCAGCCCGGGTCACGGGCACGTCTTGCTATATTAAATTTATAGCATCGTAACTCGTTGCTGTGATCGGAGGAAGGCAACAAAACCAGTCGTATTACCAAGAGGCCTATTGTTCACGCTAGGAATAAAACTGGAATGGTTTCAGCCCGCGCCGCCAATAAGTGCACTTGTTTAAACTTCAACCATTCCAATGCTTGCAAACAAAATGTGCGCTTTTCGAATCAGTCTGTATTGGTGGACTATTACTGCAGTTTATTTTGTATACGTATTAGCAATGATATCGATTTCAAGCAAACCATCAAGATGTTTGAACGAGACGGTTTTTGAGTTTGAACCCCAGCAAAAATGTACAGAGTATTGTGCGGAAAATACCAGATGTCGTCGAACCGCAATTTATTGGTACGTATGAACAAGAGAGACTTGTAATTACGGCAAGCAATAAACAAGGCGAACGGCGAAACCTTTTGACTTTTAATTATTGAACACGACCAACAATAGCTCAGTCGATGGAGAGCTGCCCCAGTCGAGGTACTGCCCTTTAATAAAGAGTTTTAAATCATTTTTGAAACCCTCGAATCGATGAATCGATGTAATAAGACGGTATATCAAATTAAGAGACGGTTTCATTTATTCGATTAAAGGTCAATATACTCGAGTAATTAACCTTTTATCAGAAGGATATTCATGTCTCTTGAGAATCATATCAACTGTTCTACATTTTACCTGTTTAAAGATATAAAAATATGATGTCATAAGAATGACATGAATTGAAATATTGTTCTTAGGAAAGAAACCAAAGTAAAGGGAACCTCGTCGACTTATTGGAGATACAATTTAGCGTTTCATAATTTAGTGCTGTTTTAATTAAAGGTTATGTCTTAACGCATGTGTTCTCTTTTTAAATTTTTACATTGCACATTGTGTTTGATATTGCAACTGCCTTATTGTTTTATTTTCAGCTGCTTAACAACTATTCTTACGTTTTCTCTTGTCTTGATCAAGTTTGACCTTGTTTAACTGTCCAATGAACATCTTATGATCATATGTTTAAAAAGATGTTTTCGTTTAAAAATATATGCCATTATACTAGTTATGCGTAGGCACTGTTTCATAGAAATTAAAATATTGTGGAAAATTTTAGAATAATATTCTTAGGTAGTAGTGTAAGAATAATTATAAATTTTTAGAAGATTTCAAGATTACTAACAGATAATCTGGCTCAGTCTACCTTTGTAAAATGCGTATATAGATTTTTTTTTAAAATCTTTTAAAATCTCAAATACTTTTCACCTTTATCTTTTTGGTATCATGCCAATCGTGTGCTAATGTTATTCACCTTGCTAGTTCGTCAGCATGTTCCTTTTATTATGGTTTTGTTAATATGTAACGAAAAATATATAGCTTTAAAAATAATTTCCTGGATTTTCTTCAATAAAATTCCAATTCCGATTTTTGTTCATAACTTATATTGATAGCTGCAGTTTTAAGTAATGAATTTTATTCAAAGGCGTTCTCAGACTGCCGGAAACTATTAACTCATACATCCATCAATCACAGCATCTTCTAGCTTCGACGAGTCATATGTTTCGTGCCAACAATTTTGGCTGTAAACTGCGCTTTATTGTGTTTCCGCGATACTAAATCATTAAATTTACGTCCTTGCTATTACAGAACATAAGCTGTTCTTTTGTATTGAAACAGGAGTAAATTTGTTTTAATGTTTTAACGATTTGTTATGAGTCGTAAAGCAATGAGCATACAAAAACCGTCATTACATGGTAGATAAAGATTCAAGAGACGTTACTCAGATGCACTGAAAATAAACACATCAAACAAATGTTTTGGACTTATTTAGTCCTTTTTTTATAAATTTTAAATTTTCCTATATGGAATATCAAATAAATATTCCATCGCCTGACATAGAACTAGTACATGTACCAACGACGTTAAGAAAACTAGAAATGAAAAATTTGGAATTCTGAATGTTCTCGAGGCTTGGAATTTCCTTAAATTTAAATTCTATAAGACAATCTGAATCATCCTTCCAACGTATCGCTTATCTGCGGAATGTCATTGTGATCATTACCTCATGGTAAACGCGCAGTCTGTCCTGCACATGGACGGGCGCGCCCTTGAAACGCGATAACGAACTGTTTGTCAAGACCAACACTGTCTAGAGACGAGTTACGTAACTTATACCGACTGAGGTATCTTGATGTTACCTACCCATTACAAACACACGGAGTTATAAGTTGATATGATATTTTAAGTAGCTCTGTAGATTATTGAATAATTTATGCGCCAACATAACCCAAAATACCTGAATAGACAAATGATCTAAATCTCGGACACAATCAAATATAATGCAAAACACTATGGTTTTATGACTCGTTTTATAAAATGACAAGATAATTCAGAAACCAGCATTATAAATGATCTTATTGATAATTCGTTCGTTTTGCTCAAAATATCTATGGTAAACAGGAAAGAGATACATAGAACAGTTTTCGGTCATGAGTTTGTATTTAAAATTGAATATTTATACATAGCAATTCTACAAAGTAGCATCGATTGACTGTTTATCGATGACGCAAATAAATTGTTTATAAATAGCTTTCTAATTAAATTTAACAACTTAAAACAAATGTTGATTGTCTCCGTAACATTGTTTGTTTTCAACCTCTTTGTTTTGATTAAAACATCTTAATGTAACGAACACCTACTAAACATCATCAGAAAATACTAAGTGATATCAGATACACGGTTTATTAAACCTCTAGATACATTGTCGGCGATAAAACTAACTAACTACACCTAAACTAAGTACAGCTGGCCAACTTGTACGAATAACTTGGTAAACGATTTTATTTTAGACTGGTAGTTACAGTGACTTAGTCAAAGTATTTTAAGACGGGAATACGAATATTAAGAAGTTAGAACAACTTTTGTGATTCTACGGCAAGTGTGCCAACAGAATAGAAGCTAGAAGCTATAAAAATCTGGCTTACTAATATGATAAGTTCGAACTTATACTCATAATCGGCCGATTATGATGAAAGTGGTGTGGCCGTGAAACCGTAGCTGACATACAGACAAAGAGTTGCTTTCGCATTTTTAATATTAGTATGGATAATTATATACACGGTTCACTTTACCATTCTTTGGAAATAAGAAAGAGAGGAAATTCCTGCCGCAGTAAGACTAATGAATTTGCACTTAAATTGAGAAGACGTATTTTTATTACTGATAAGAAAATTAATTATAAATAAGTTGTATAATTATGATAATAAAATCATACCTATTATATTATAAACAAAAAATCATTGATTTCGGTTTAAATTTTTATGAATACCTGTTTAGTTGCGTTTAGTTCTTTACATAAAATTACCTCCAAATCAATCTTAATTGAAAATAGAAATATAACTGTTAGATTCATATGCATATGCATGCACCTTTATCATGGCAAAAGTACATCTCGCTAACGCATCGTCGCTATGTTGTCTTCGTTCTATGCCACTTGATTACGAGTATAAGCGAATTAGATTGAGATTACCCGCTCTTAATTATGTATCTCATGTGCCAAGACAGTCTGATAATGATGTAGGTACATTATTTACATTGTTGCATTTCATAAACATCAAGTAAATGACTGTCGTTGGTAATAAGACTTTCAACACGATTTACATCTGGTCATTGATCAAAGTGATGACTAAATAATTATAATTTTAACTTTATATATATCTACTATTTCTGTTTTTACTGCGTGTTCTGATATAATGTCTCTCTTTGAGAAATAATAAACATTTCTGTCTTGTTATTTAATTTTATAAACCATCTTAATATTACTTATACTCATTCTATACCAGTTTTATCAAAGCCTTTGATTTCATACTACATTTTCTTCATCTATTTGTCCCTTACCACAATGGATGAAATTAATTTACTATTTAATTATGTCTCTAGAAATTAAAAACACTGAGGTGAATTTGGAGATTAAAAAAAACTAGATATTTTCATAGATTTTTGTTCATAAAAATTACGTTAATTTCCATAACAATCACGACTACAACATGACCACTAACTCTAGTAGAAACTTTGGAATGAATTCAAATCCTTAACGATTCCAAGAACATGGTTATTCCTGCCGCTCTCAATATTAATTGCAATAACCTCAATCATAATCTTGATGAGTAACACTAAATAAACGTCACATAAAGTACAGTGAAGGCCGGTTGAATCGGACACATGAATCAAAAGCGACAATTGGCACTCGGCACCTGGGGAGAGGCCGGATAAATAGGTCACGGGTGACGCGAACGTAACGTGATAGTCGTGATGTATCCTGCCAATCTTTTGGCAATTTGTTCGTGGATTTACCAGCAATTCGGAAAATTTTATGAAATGTTGTTAATGAAACAATTTCCGATTGCTATCAAACTTCAAAACTAGAAACGTCGTTATTAGAAATCAAAACTGAAACACGGGCATCAATTTAACCTGTTTATTTACTGACTATTTGTCTATGGAAAAAACAATATTTGAAATAATGTTTATTGCCAATTTTTTAAGCTCGGATATTAATTTAACAAAATTATTATTGCAAATCTTCCCAAAACCATAAAGCAAAATATTGCAGATTGAATCAGTAAGTGGATATCGTATACGAGATTTTATATTGGCATCATCGCATTCTTCGAGATGGATACTGGACGGAATAATATAATAATTTGATATAATAACATTGATGTCAACTGCGTCAACTCATGTTTCAAATAGACGAGACAAGAAAGTTTTACTGTAAAAATATTGCACACTATCTTTACTACTTTTTAAAACTTAAATTTATTCTTTTCTAATAGGAATGAAGTCATTTTGCAAACGGCGGTAAATTAATGCTTGGTTGGGTTTTGAAAAATTCCTACTCCAGAAAACGTGATCGACTTTTTCATAGAAGCAAACTTGATACGCAAAACAGAATGAAAATTGAAAATAAAAATAGTGTGACGTATATGATGTTTTACTGTCCCAAAACAGGCTTTACATTGCATTTTGCGGAAAATCAAATATCACAACTGGGACACCTGTGGAAGGTTAAGTAAATAGGTCACGAGAGCCGCAAGCAGGTGGTGTGCATCTGAATTCTAATTTGATTAAATCTGAACAGGTGCTTATAAATTTGCTTTGATGCGTGATTCTATCAACTTGTAATATACTTTTTATGTCGAACTAGGTTCTGATAAGCTGTAACAAATATATTCGGTAACAATCCAGACAGTTTAAATGATGTTTTGTATAATTTGAAAATTTAAAACTTGAATCATATAAAAATAATGTTTTCGATTTTATAATTGTCATTTAAACAGGATTTGCTGATTTAATATAGATTGACAACTTTCACACGGAAGAGAGTAAAATACTGTACATAGTAATTTTATAGATACTAGATAACACAACGACATTTGATTGGTGTTATTTTGAATACTTCTTAGTTGAAACATTGAAATAAATTTAATGAAACAAACATAGCAAGACGAAAGCAGCGAAAAGCGCTTACTTGAATGAAATCAGCGTTATTCGTTGACAAAACCGTATTGGGATCACTTGGCTGTGGAACCAGGTCATCGGTTCGCGGGGCGTTTTCCGCTAGCCTTGACCTGGTCTGACTCAGCGGCTCAGCGCTTCAGCAGTGATGTCGCACCATGCACTCGTGCGTCACTGACATTCAGTTATTTATAATGAGCGAGTGATAACGTTACGAAACGAATGGTTATTTTGGCGTATCGTCTTGTTGATGAGTCTTGGACAGATGGACCGTCGTCTGTGCGGTGTCTGATTTAAATTTTGAACGTTATGTAAGGATTTATTTTTGTTCTCAACCTTGATCCAATTGACACCAGATTTGCTGAACGGAGGTAGGTCAAAACCAAATTTGAAGAATCGTTAGAATGTTTAGTTAAACTAAATGAGAGAAGAATACATGTATTGAACTGCTTAGTTATTTATCGTGAATTTTATTTCATTACATTGTGAAACATACTTAAGAAACAAAGATCTTATTTGAAGGGGATTCCCGTTTGTCTAGAATTCTAATCTATTTTCATTCATACCACCAAGCAAATAAAGCCAGTAACGTTGAAAACAAACCCTGCAATGTGCAAGAATCATGTATTTTCGCATGTCAGGTTAGGTAAGGATAGCATTGAATGTATACACATACAAATTATATCCCAGATTTGCTTGAATAATGTGTGCAGCACTCTGGTCAGGACATAGCAACTGGGTCGCGAATTGGGGGCAAGGCTGGGGGGGTATTATTCTATCAAGCCACCTCGCCCGGCTATTAGCGGAGCCAGCTTGACCTGCGTTAATGCATCTAAGGTCACGGAACAGAAAATAGCTAAGGTTCACAACCTTGCATTACAGATGTGAAGGACTGGAATAATAGGTATTATTAAGTTGGAATACTGTAATTTATTTGTTAAAACTATATTTCTATTTTTTTCTAAACTATGTTTTAGGAAATGCAATTGATAGTTTGTCACGATATTAAAAAACGATTTCTATTCAAATAACGCCTTTGTTCGATTATATCGGCGACACTGATTGTTTTACACTGAATCATTCAATGGAATTAAAAGTAAATGACCAAAACAGTAATGGAAAAAAATAAAACTACATATAAAAAAGATAAAATTCATTACAACCGTATATTCTTAAAATTAATTATTATTATAGTGTCATTATAGTAATATTTTTTAAACTTCATAGTAAAATAAACAACGTAAATACTTAAATAAAAAATACCGGACTGCAGAATGTGTTTATTATTTGACAACGGTAACTTTTTATGATATATTATTATTTCAGAAAGTACGTATTTATACCTAGATTATTAGGTATTTCGCGAATTATGCGCGGTAATTTTAAAAGAAAATACTAAATATTGTAAACTATGTCGTTTATTGCCAGATTAAGAGATTAAAACTAGTTTATAAAAAGCCAGACATACATTTAATTTTAATCCAGGTTAGACATCTTTTTATGGATTTTACGTGACGGTTTAAATATTTTGGGTAGCGAGAACTAAAAAGAAACTAAAGGCGACTTACACACGGTAACTTCAAGGCCCTTACAAATTATTTTTCTTGTAGCCTGCCAAATTACCTTATAAGTGCGGGAAATTGTCAATTAACAACGTAAATACTAAAACACCACCCAATACTATTAATCCCATCGTCCTAAATCATTATACTAAATCATTATACTAATGATTTTAATCAAACAATTGTTATCATTTAGTGTCTATATTTATGAATAATTAAAAATAACGAAATGAAATTAACGGCATGTAAAAAAAACAGGTTACCAGATTCCGATTACTTTGTGTGCGGGTCGCCTTATCGGCGCACAGACACAAAGCTATGCATGTCCCAAATTATCATACCTTATCTGCGAGGTCAACCTTGAAGTTCGGTGGGCGACATATTTACAGAAATGTTTAGCCGATAAAAATTGTTAGCATGTCGCTGCGCTTTATAACATCGTCGATAACCGTCAACTCAATTTGATAACGTAATATTGTAACGATTCCTTCCGTATTCACGAGGTCGTCTCTACGTTATCAGTTGTGACCTCTATACACGAAAACAATGGATTCGGTGTTATCGGGCGGCCTCCTGCTTTTAGGTTGGATTAGGCGGTCGGTGATTTGTTTTTTTGATCGGGGATAAGTGATAGTGCATCACGTTTTTATTTGAACGAATGTGTGTCTCTGTTATGTACAAGGAAACGAAAATTTATATATAGCATGAAGTATTATATTTCTGGCAGGTAATAAGCAGTATACTATGATCAATCAATTAATTAGACAGTTACAGATAAGTTATTATGTAAAATAGTTACATTTTTTATTTAAATAAAAAAAATCACAATAGTTTATTCCGTATGTATTTTTGATAAACATAAAACTATAAAAGTTACTCAAAATATAATCTTCGAAACCGCACAGATTTTATATTGTCAACATAACCCGCACATTTGTAGGGTTCCACAGTCAAATGTTAGGCGATCATCTTAGTCTTCGAGAGTATCAACGCATCCGTGATCGACTTCAGTTAGAACCTATAAGAAATCTATAGGAGGTTGTTTGCATTGCATGGATGTTAGGACAACTTTCCATCATATGGCTTACATGCTCTTTTGCGTCAAATCTTATATACAAATACATCAAAAGAAAACATCACACACATTTCATTAATAATATATTACGTATATGTAATATATATGACGACCCACGTGGTGGAGCGATCACCATACCGGTCTGACACGCAGTGGGTCCCGGGTACGATCTCCGGCCAGACAGACACCTG
>DWTU01001872.1:0-12406 GCA_018251515.1 Cecropterus confusis | reverse complement strand
GGTGTTGTTGTAGGCTCACGTTTGTATGAGGCGACCGTCTCAGTCCTCGGGAGTAGCTAAGCAACTGTAATTGACTTTAGATGAAACCCCCTGGCGGCTGTAACCACTTACGACTTACAACTTAATTCGGAAACATTTTTACAACGCTATCTAGCCTATCATAAATTTATAAAGTACAATACATAATAAGCACGACAAAAACCCTGTAATACGTTGTGATTTTATATAATGATATATTTGAGAGCAACATTTTTTACCTGCTATTAGATTTTATCTGATATCAGTATTTGAAAACATTCGAGAGAAATCTTTTTCACACGCTACCGGTTTTTTGTGATAGCAATTTTTGCGAAGTGACATAAAAATTTATAGGTAAATCGATATGACAACCCGAGGTGTCACTGTTTTCTATATTTTAAATTTGAATATGAAGTAAACAAAAAAGAGTTTATACATAATTATTTCACAACATTTTACAATATATGAACTTTTTAAGTTGACCGCAATGACCCGAAGCCACGGTTCATCAGCTCTTATTTACATCTTCAATCTACTTGACATTCCTGGCTGGTCGGTGAGCGTGGCATCTGCGCGCCCTCCGCTTGGGCGGCAGTCGGCCACTAGCCGCGGCGCCCAGAGCCCGCCCGCGCCGCCCGCCCAAACCTTACCCTCCGTAGAACTACGTGTTTTAATACGCGATTTTAGCACGATTGTTACTAAAGTTGTGAACTGTGGTTTTAATTGAATATGTATATTTTAAGGGATAAGAAAATAATTTATGGCCTTGACGATTAAAAAACAAAACTTTGATTTGGAAAAGTGGTGTTTGATCTTTAAAGTACAATTTTGAACTAGTGCCAAACTTTTTAACTATTTCGTATTAAGTGCTAACTTTAATTAAATTAAAATGAACTTTATATGCGTTGTTCACCAGTAACATTACGAAATAAAAAATACGCCCTCTTGTCCTGTTCACCTAAATTAGAAGGTAAGTTTGTATCTATAATGCTTTTATCAAACAGAATTGTATGTAGATGTACGGTTAGCTTGCAGCAAGTGCAGTGCAATGAAATCTAATAATAGACATTCGCAGAGTCGGATAGTTGTAAACAAACTTTGCAATATTGCACAATTAACATTGGGTAATAATAAAATTATGCAATCAATTTAAAATACATATACTATACAATTACGAAGATCAAAATCCATAACTTGTACGAATGCAATCGTGATGTGATGAAATATTTCTTTCAAGTTTTTTTTAGTTTAATTATAGTTCATTCAATTATTCATTCAAGTTATTTACCATTTATGTAATGACAAGACGATGGAGCGGTCACCATAGCAGTCTGACACGCAGTGGGTCCCGGGATCGATCCCCGGCCAGACATTGAAGGATGACTTTAGATTTCTGTTCTGGGTCTGGGTGTTTGTGTATCCATGACACCCTCGACACAGGAGAAAATCCTAGTGTGGGGCTATGAGTATGGGGTATCCAATGGAAATAGTCGATTTTTTATTATTGTTTATATTTGTAAATTTTAAATATAGTTTTTTGAACAAATAATATTACAAGTAAAAAATAGAGCTAAGCAAATTAAATCAAAGGGGGATCTTTAATTTAATTTGCTTAGCTCTATTTTTTATTCCTAAAACAATCCTTCAAAGCGTTTCGTCGGATGTAAGCAGTTTCATAATTTGATATGTCTTCTTGTTCATAAATCTCTCCAGACATTTCCATATTTCCGTCAGTTTGTTTATGAACAGTAACGGAGCGCTGTCGGGTTATTAATACAGCGACTTTACGAACAACCGGACACTGTATAGATGGAGATAGGACTAATGAATATCACTGGACCAGAAGATAAAATGCTGTTGTTTGATGTTGAATATGTTGGTAGCCGAACTTCGTAGTTAAACTTCGGTTGTAACACCACCATTTCTATTTATTTATATGTTGAAGTAATTTAAAAAATAATGCTTACATTGCAAAATGCCATAACTTAGTAAAGTTTTAAAGCTTTGCTTACTAAGTTATAATATAATAAGGACTGTATGATCCGAAACATAAGTTATATATTTTTTTCTTTTAGTAGGATCTATTTGTTTGCTACAACTCTATCAAAAAGGTGCAAAGTGCTCTTTTTTAAAGACGGAGATAAATTGACAATTGATCTGGTGTTGTAAAAGTCCATAAGTACTACTACTTTCTGTCATGTAGTCGGTTTGTTTTATTGCTAGGCTCATCATTAAAAATATCGAAATCATGTCTTACATATTAAATACACAAATCTAATGAAAAACATGCATACGCACACTGTATAATTATCAGCAAATAATGATAGTAAGTTCTATAATTTTTTGCTGTCATTAATTAGCTAGAGCACTTTTAAAAACGTTTTTTCGAAAGTTTCGTGAAAAAAAAAATTATTGTGTAGCAAATATATTTTAAACTAACTAAACTAAACTACTATTTCGGAGTTTTACAATACGGTTATTCCATTCTGAGTTATTGTTGATGAGTTGTGTGCAGTGGCAAGTTAGCATTATTTTATTCTCTATAGGTATCCATAATTTATTAATGTTGAGTGAAATATATAACAAAAAAAAAACATTTTAATTTACTAAGTTATGAGAACACACGTATCTTTTGAAATCATCGAATCGTACTAAATGTTAAATTCGTGCTTGCCAAGATCGGGCAAGCGCCTGACCACGTGTAAACGCGGCATGCCACATGGCCCGCCGGATGTGTACATATAATTGTGACAACGTACGTGTGTGACTGAACCGATGCAGAAAAAGGCTCCAAGAATAGATCTTTTAGGTAACTATTTTGAAATGTTTTGTTCGAGATATTCGGCAGCCCGAATATCAAAGGAAGTTATTTTTATCTAGCTGTATTTTAATCTTAGTTAAATTAACATAACAGACTCAAAATACTATCCATTGAGAACCTAGTTTAATAATTTAAGATTAATTTTAGTTGATTATGTGAAAAAGTAGCAGTTTGTATAGCAATTACATTTAATTCGATTTAAAGTAAATAACAACATTAGAATATAACATTTGTGTATTTTTCTATATCAGTTTAGAAAATTACTGTGAACGCTGGAATCTCGTAGTTATTGTCGAATAAGAAGGAAGAAGCCTCTTCGAAGAAAACCAAAATTTGTGTTTTGAATGCACAGTTTAATAACTTAGTAAGGAAAGAGTTTGTTTCGACCGGGGAGGTACCACCGCCGCACCTATGTCGAGCGTGAAGCAGTGCTTGCGTTACTGTATTATTATTTCACTATCATATAAGGAAAACCATCTTTCCCCTGAGGAAAAGCAAAGCCCCTGTTATTGACTTTAGATAGCATCCGTGTTCAAGTATAAAGTTGCTTAGAAATGTCAATGGGTGGTAGGTGACACTGCATTAAATGGCCTGCATGCTTTGGCTACTTCAATACTATAGAAGAAAATAATAAAATAATTTATAGAATATCGTCAGTATTTGCATAACAATCTCTTACATACGTCTTGCCATCGCTCTGCCCTATCCGACCCTGCAACCCTTACGTGAGCGCTTTCTTGAAGCCCATTCAAAGCATATTGCGCTATGCAAAGTGCCGCCGGTCGATATTCTATTAAGATAACGGTTTTATTGTGTCGTTCGCCATATTTTCGTCAGACGGAAAATCTGTCAGAGTGAGATATGAGCTCGGTGGGTAGAAATGCGTAGAAATGTCATAGCATCGACTTTAGAATTTTGTCCTTGTTTACGCATATCTTAATTTTACTTTACACTTTTAAATGGGTTGACAAGCTAGTTTTAAAGAAAAACTCAGTTGTATCTATGGCAATTGTATGGATCTGATGCGTAACCAACGTCAGCACATTTTTATTTAGATCTGGTCTTTACAGTGGTCTGAGTCAAAATGGGTAACCAAAAAAAATTATTCCTACACTAGGATTCCCTGGTCGTTTGTTACGAGTTCATACTTACAGACATCAGATCCAGGACAGGCACTTATATAAATTATTAAGATGCGTTTCAGATATAGTAATTGTCAATGACTCGCAATGCAGGCAGTTAGAACACCCATATAACGATTTAATATATAGATTATACGATACGTCATGGATCAGGCTGAAACTTTGCTTACACAAATGTATATGTAACTATTTTCTTTCACACATATTTCAAATTGCTATGATGTAAGAAAATGAATGATGGAAGGCGAATTTATCTTTTTTAAAATATTTATTACTCTCAAGCTTTTCTTATTAAGGTCTACCTAAAGTAATAATGCGAAATATCACAAGTGTTCAAGACATTTCTCGACGTCTCTACGTAAATCACAAACCCTCTAAGAAATTTATGACCCTCCATCGCTCCCTGCAAAAACTTGTCAACAAAAATATGAATATTATTGGAAGTGATTTGTCACAAATTGAAAGGAAGCCAGTTATGAGTGTCGCCTCGCGGAGGGCGCTGGGAATGTTGCAGGTTTCCCAATTGAAAATGATGGTTTTCTTAGTAATAATGATGATGTTATGATTCCTTTGCTGTAAAATAATAACAATAATTTCCCGAAATATTATCAGGAATATTTCTACTCAATTGTAGATCCGTATGCGTTTCATATGCAATGGGATGGAATAATTGGGATGAAGTTATTTTTAATTTAGCAATAAGTCGCGTGGAACATATATATCCTAATTACTTAGTCTAGAGGGCCAATTAGTATATGTGTATGTGATGAAATTTGCTGCTGATGGGGGGAAAATAATACACTGTTTCCGGAGAAATCTTTCAGTTTTTTATAACTCTCTCTTAGGTATGTGAAGTACACGAACGTCTGAATTTGTGTATTCATGCAGATTATTTGTCTGAGCTTAAACCTACACTAAGGTTATTGAGGTGTTCTGTTCAGCAGCAATGTAATGAACGAGTTTTTGACGTTTATTAGTAAATAATAAACGTAAGCGTCAGTTTATTAATACTATTTATTTCCATGATAGTAAAGTTTAGAATAAATCTGTACAACATAAACAATAACCATAGTTCCGTTTACACGCAGCCCATTACTCGCGCCAGTTGACTCGCCTCTTTACATTACGGGAAATTATTAATGTGCGTAATACACAAACTTGGAATATGGGATCACGATGCGAGAATTAGTGCCGTTTTCAAAGCCTGTACAGCGATTTGCTCTGCCACTAAACTGGAGCAAGAGTTTAAACCACCAAACGGTGAACAATATTGATTATAAAGACTTTACGAATTACCTATTGGTAGTCCATATACTTTTCATCTTTATTAGTCTTCTAAGCCTTAGACAGGAATTGAAATATTATTTACAGTTTCGATTATTATGAAATATAACCGTTTAAAATTCTTAGAGATTAGGAGAAATAGTGTTAAGGTGGTCGAATTAGGCTTTAAAAGATGAAGAAATTTAATTTTATCCATCAAAATATTTTTCGAAGCGAATAAATTGCTTAGTGTAGAATGTCTTTCCTAATATTTTATGTAAGTCTATTTTCTTTCTCCAAAATTTAATATTTAATTAATCTTAAAATAAAACTAAATTATGATACCACAATCAAAATATATCGGATACATATATATACACCATTGTTGCATTGTAATATGTATTATTTATCGAACATTTACTTCTGATATCTCAAAAATATAGAGTCCATATTCGCAAGCAATATTTACAGATAAAAGCAAAAAGGCACTGGGCATCCCGTACCCATGCACTTTCAATCTAGGAGATAGTCGTCGAAATACGTGCATCCATGCAGAAACTGGAAACCTGCCGAGTGTGCAACAATGAATGCAGAATACAGTTCTGTAGCATTCGTAAATGTCTTCTTGCAACGTGGCGTGGACGGTGTCTATGTCATGTGGATATTTTACCAGCATCAGGTCTTTATAAAAGTACATAGTGGAACGTGATACACGTTTATAGTAAGTTGAAAGTATTTATTTATTGTTCTGTGCCCTTAGTTCGAGTTTATTCTGTTTCCCCAAAACGATCACCGTTTTTCGACCATTTTCACATACAATGAACCCTAATATAATTATTTGGTGTATCAAGTAAAAAATTAAAACAGACAAATAAGAAATAAAAATAAAAATCTTAAAAAAATTAAAAATAATGAAATGAAATCGAAATATTAACAAACAAGGCGGTATTTTTGTGTGTAATGCTTACATCAAGACATAAATCAAACAATAAAACAAGCAACTTACCTTAAGTTTATCAAGTAAGTTTATTTATTTATTATTGCACCTCTATAAAAAAAAGTTACAATAGGACAAACTTAATGCCTGATGGCATTCTCTACAAGTCAACCCTGGGTGGCTGGAAATTATTGGGCAGGTGGTAATTTTCAGAAATAAACTGTTCCAATTATAATATACTAATACATAATATAATATTCATGTATATACAATAAATATATATAATGTAATATATACACGTACAATAAACATAATAGGTACATGTTATTCTTAAAATTTAAAAATTTACTCCATGTAAATAAGTGCGAACATAACAGTGCAAAACTCTACCTAAAAAGCCGAAATGGGTGCTTTAGAGATGCCGCTTTTAAAAAGTAGTTTGTAGTATGGTTTCGAAGAAACTACAAAGTTCAGCATTTAAGTCAAATTAAAAATACAACGGGTGATGTCATGAATGGCTTAGTACACAATAATCTAAGAATTTTGTTTCTATTTCTCAAAAGGCAAACGTGCGTGTAACACACGGTATAATAGGTCGTAACCAATCCAGTGGCGGTGTATCGAATCCTCTTATAGCGCACTATTTCGGAACAGGTGAATGCACTGCGTGCTATATTTAATTATGGGTTCAGTTCGTTACAAAATATTTAACAACATTTAACTCTTTAAGTTCAAAACTTACGATACAACTTTGGAGGCACCATCGCCTTTCTGCCTAAGAATAACAGTGTTAAACGTTTCTGCGTTCGATGTTTTGTGCAGCAGTGTGCAGCCGAAATCAAACCACGAAGTAGTTCCCATTTAAGAGCAGTATTCTATAATAACCAAGGACTTGAAATGACTCGTTACTATATAGTCGATAACACTGTGAAAATGATGACTACGTAACGAGTATCAGTAATAAACAGATCTGATGATATTTTTAAAAGTTCTAAAAATGATTATAAACAGACAAGTAATGAAAAGGCAGGCATTTTAAAATTATAGACATATTAGTAAATCTATTCAATTAACGTGAGATTTTGAGATTATTTATTTGAATTGTATCCTTTCATAAATTTATTTATTGTCGTTAAGTCATTATTATCCTATAGCTGGGCACAGATCTCTTCTTAGAATTAATGAGTTTTTAGCCATAGTACGCTGACCAAGTTTCGAATGTGTAAAATCTACCAAGATATCATCGAGAACTATTTTTTAGACAACTCTTAGGTAAGTTTCCTCGCGATGTTTTCGTCCACAGTAAAGTGATAATTAATTTCCAATCAGTGGCATGTGCCTGGGATTCGAAGTTCGGACCCAGGATTGACAGGCCACGTTTCAACCATTATTCTATCATTGTACCTTTTCATTCGTAGGTCTCTCTAAATTACCTTGCAGCTTACAAGCATGCGATTTTAGAATAAATTATTTCTAAATTCACGTCACTTGAATAAAATCCCAGAATCCTCATTAGCATTTTCCCAACTGACACATTTACTGACAATCCTCTCTTTTCAGGTAAGCTCGGGAGCGACTACTAATTAGTTCCGGCACCTCATCTCCCCTGTTTATGCGGAGACACGGACGGACGAAACACATTGTATGTATGGAGTCCACAGTAACCCCAGAGCCACGAAACATTCGCTTACCGCTGAACAAAAATTCAGAAAATTTCCAAAAATATACACAATAATTTACAAAAATTTCAGTTTGGTATATGCGAAATGAGATGATTAAATATGGGCTGCTGTGATTACTTAATCGATTTTATTGAAAAAGGTTTAGTTAAGTAAGTTAGGGTATTAATCCTCATGCTCTCCTGAGCATATTTTTATATTTTAATATTTATTTTAATATTTTCATTGATTATAATTAAATTTTAGTTCTACCGTGTGTAAATTATTGCATTGTGAGTCATTTTTAACGCTTGTAGTACTAATCGCTTGGCTACAAACATTCGCTGGGTGCTGTGAGCTGACTGCCATAAAAGAATTGTGGCAAATTTTGCTACAATTTGTAATAATTTATTTTGGCCATACAGCATACATACAGACAATCAGAAATATACAATGCTGTCACTTGCAGTGCAGAGCGATTGACGCTTGAAATGCATATTTCGTGGCTCCCGTGTAAGTGTCGTTTGTCACAGTTCGCGCTTATTGCACATTTTTGCACGAAGTTGCAGGCATTGCCATTTCGTTTTTTTTTTAACTGTAGATACATGAGAATATGTATAACTGGTTGTCGTCTGCGATTTTGTTCGTCATTTTTTTTTAACTGAGCATCTTCTTGCAAAAGTTTTTGCTGATATTTTCAGCGTTGAATAATTAATATTATACCTACTTAGTTTACTAATAAATTCAATATTGTAAAGCAAATTATTCAATTTTATACGGCGAATTTCGGCGACAATATGGTCGACTATAATTTCGTTATCTGCGTTCGTAATCGTGAAGACGATCACTTACACAGCTTTTTTTAAGCAAATTGGTAATCAAATCAAAATCAAATATCTTTCCATATATCGTTTTTTATTTTCTTAGTAGAAAACTATAAAGACAAGTATTAGTATCAGTTGGATGTACTAGAGGTGTGTTCACTGACAGCGACTGACAGATTTCAGGAATGTTTTTTGTAAGCGGCCGAACCATAGGCAGTACCTAACTTCGCCTTTAATTTAACTCTAACTGTATACAGCGCCATCTACTATCGCTTTGAATGAATAAAAGTATCAATAAAGTTTTGTTCGTTTACTTCATAAATAATTCAAAAATAATGATGCCTAATATCGTAGTTTTCTGCTGTAGTGTATATTAGTAAAATTATATGATACCTTTTGTTAACTTATACGTAATGCATTTATTGATAAGCAATCAAAGAGGGACTAAATCCTTTATCATTATTCCGGCGACGCATTATGCGTAGCCACGTTGCAAAAGATGAATCATCATATTACATAAGCTTTTATTATATTTTCTGGCGTTGGTTAGTATTTGCGTTGTAAAATATTGGCAATTGTATAGGAAGTGGTTTTATTTTTATTTTATTTTGCTCGGGAAACAAGCAATGGTCTTAATACTAAATCATCATACAAATAGGTAATTCGTTCATCAGTAAAGTTTTCACTGTAAATAAGTACCTAGAGTCAATTCGGAGCATAGACTATACAAAAATAATTAATTAAAGGCAGTCTACATACTAACAGCAGCATAGTTAAATGCTAAAATAAAAATAAGGATAAGGTTTAAATGAGATATTGCTTAGTAGCTGCCTTATACTCCTTTTGGATTTACCTATGGTAGAGCAGAATGGATCCAAACTCTGCAGGTGTTGATTATAAAAGTTGCAAGCTCGATAGATTAAAACGTTTTGGGTATACTTTTTTCTACAAATAGGAGTATAAAACAACGATCTAGAGCTAAAGCTTCTACGAGAATTTAGACGAGGGCATCCAAAATTTATACTACAGAGCGAAAAGGGATCAATTAAACCATTCAATAATTTGTATAAAAACAAAGGATCCCTCTCTGCTCGCATGTTTGTTAGTATAATAGTTATAAGTGTTATGTATATAATGTTATAATTTGAAGACTTCTTCAGGCCGATTAAGAGGCCGAGTTTCAACCATTCGGCCATCACTGCTGTTGGAATGCTGGTATGCTTCATTTGTGTGTAACGGAAAAACGTTTAACACTGCTGTTATAATTTAAAAACTTTGCAAAAGCAAGCAAAGAGTAAAAACGCTCATATGCCTCGTGATATGCAAGATTGCAAGCGAAATTATATAATCTATACTAGGAAAAATTTTAATTGTTATACCGGATTAAATCGCAGTCCTGCGGTGCAACTTTTAGATTAATAGAAAATCTATACATATTTACTTAACTTTAAATCCCTTTCGTAAAGGGATAATATATGGTATATTAGAATAGTAAGGTATTATTACAAAAACCCTTGCGTAGGTTTGTAAAATGAGCAAATTTACCTTTTTGTAAGTTGAACTAACATCAACAAGTGGCGGCAACGTGGCTAATCTCGGATCGCTGTCCTCAGCAAACACCGCCAATATTAAGTTAAACCTTTCAGTTTTCGTGTGCTATGCAAATTAGTCTGGGTCTAACACTTTGCTTAGCAAACTCTGTATAGTCCTTGAGCGAAAGTTCGGATTATATATTTTTTTGGTATTTTATTATAACGTGAAAGTAAACGAGAAATAAGTCACTACACAGAGTGGCCACTGACGCCCATGGATATCTGTAATGAACCTCATATCAGTGTTACCTGACATGGACCATATGTGCACTGCTACTCTTTAGGACTGCCTTAGGTGGAATGCCTCTGATAAGTGTATGTCCCTTTATAATATACTTTTAATTAGGCAAAAATTACAATTTTGGTTGGTATTGGTTGATTGGTATTGGTTCCTGCGAAGTATAAAGGATACTTTTAAATATAATATAATATATTGTGTGTTTCACATTAGAATTAGTTATATATGTGCAGCAATACATTAGGGTACCATTGAATCCATTTCAGAGTGTTTTAAGACATAGGTGCTTGCATAAGGCCTTCTTATTTAGTGTTCGGAGTATCAATGCATTTTATATTTTTCGTTCTGTTACTATTTATCTACGGACTATTCTGAAACAGACTTTTACTGAAATATATATATATAAGCTTACAGCAATTTTCCTACTTAAATTTCCTATTTCCTATAACTTTCCTTTTAAAGATTATTACCAAATTATTTCAAAAATATTTTTTACTAATAACTTTTTTGTTAACTTTTACATAAATATCCAAGGCTCGCACTGGAGTGAAAACACTCTTCATAAAACATGGACATAAAATCCTAAACGTGTTACTGCTAAATCATTGAAGAGAGGGAAACAGTAAAACATTCCATAAAGTAAGCTTTACAACATAAAATCGATAATTCATTATCGGGCCACAATAAAACTGTTCAGTGCACGACGCGTGCCCGTTAAGGTCTTCGCACACTGTGACATGCATGCTGATATTTCATTCTGCATTCGCTTTAGTGGCAAAGATCGCAAATTTAATATTTATTATTATTGTTATATATTTTTTATTATGTTTTTTTTTTTAATTTTCGTCGTGACTACGGATATGTAAGAATAAGTATTATAAATCTGAAATGAAAATGAATGATTTAGTGTACACTTACGTTATTTACAAATAAGTAGATACAACATAGTTTAAGGTACTGTGAGTGTCATATTTTTCAGGAAATAGTACAAAAGAATTTCTAGAAAATATAGCATTTATTTTGAATAACTAATACTACTTGTGTTGTGTATACTAGACTTTATTCAGTTAATTATTGCAGACTTACTATTTTACTTTTATTGTCAAATAATTATTGTTTAAAATATCCTTAAATTTCTTGAAGTCATCAATCATAAATAAGAATTAGCCATAAGGTATAACTTTTATAAACATTATAGACTTTTTATAAACTTTTTTATAAAAAAAAGTTATTTCGAAAAAAGTTATTCTAATTATTTTCGGTAATCTGTAGCAATAATTTTATCGATTGTGGTATTCATATGCGATGGTACTAAGGCGTGTTCACCGCGAAGCTGCACTCCAATGTTTAATGTTTATGAGTTGGAGGGTCCCGGGGCGGGTCGCATTGCATTAGGGGCACTTGCCTGCAACGGGGGCTGGAACTATTTGATAGATTACATTTATTTTCTTATTTTATTCTGCACTCACAGATATTGTTTGGTTGGTTATCGTAGAATACGATTACAGGTATTTTTACATTAACATTATTACTATTTAAAACTGTACGTTTCGAATTAGTTATCAGATATGATGCAAAAAGTGCTGAAACGGTAAAAACGCGACAGGTCTTTTTTCTTTTTGAATTAAATAAAATTAACTATAATAAAAGTTTGAAATGTAGCAATTCTCATTTAATATTTTTTGAGTATAAAGTGAAAAGACATTGTTTTTAATAGAAGATTAATAAAAAACCGAAACTTTTTTGCAGCTTATATAATTTAACGAAAATGTGTATATATGTTTTTGTGTATTGTTAAAATCAGAAACATGAAAGTTTTGCAAGAAATGTTACACAAAGAATTTTACATATACCCACGACCTAGCTATTGTTTTACATATCGTTTGTATGATCCAACCTAGTTAGCAAGCAAC
>DWTU01001871.1:0-12409 GCA_018251515.1 Cecropterus confusis | reverse complement strand
AAATAAACATTAAAATTTGGTTTTAAACAAATAGTCGATGAGCACACCAATCCTGCAGCGGGATCTTAGACTATTATTGGAGCGCGTCCAACGGAATTAGGATTCAAGACTCGCTTTACCACTCGCGGCAACAAGCTGCGGCACGCGGCTTCTATGGTTAAACTATTATATTCAATTCAGAGCAAAAGTGTTGAAATTTATACCTAGTACAGCGTGGTAGAATGGCGGTCGGACCTCCTCGGACGAACCGACCGGGAGATCCCACCGCTACACTTTTTTTTTTTAGCGTAAAGCAGTTCTTGCCTCTCGGTGAAGAGTGTGGATGGCTTTCTTACATGTGAGGCGACAATCTTAGTCCACAGAAGTAGTGATGCATCTGTGATTGAATTCAGATAGAAACCTAGCGTAGAGCAAGGTTTCTATCTAATGTTGCTTGCTTATACTGAACGGATATATTGTACAGGCATACTGATCATCAGGCGGACTGCATGCACGTTTGCTTCTTCAATTAAAAACAAAACCTTCTAAAAAGAAAATAGCAATGAAAATAAGATTAAGTGATACATGAAATTCACTTATTAAATAAGTCCTAACAAATAAGTTCATCCACTTATTTTGTTAGGACTTAGGAGGTAGAAATATACAAATGGATTAAAACTGTTGTTCATGTTATTGTAGATAGATATGTAGTATAGATATGTAGCGTATAGATATGTAGTACATAAATATGAAGTAGATTTAAGTAGGATTTTTAGTAATATCATATATTTTTTTGTGAAAATGTTGATGGAAGTAGCAGACGAGCATCAGTCCACTTGATGGTAAATAGTTACTAGACCAACTTCACATAGAACATGGATCTATATAAATTTAATCACACATATGTACGTTGCTCCCCGCGGAGTCAGATGGTCGCCACTAAAAGGCAAAAATCGGTTTACGCCAGTAATAGGTACCAGGTGGCAGGGTACTTCGTCATTTGGACGATTCTCCGGCGACTACCTTGCAAACTAAAGGTAAATATTCTGTATGTACTATTTTAGACAAATATTATAACAGAATTGATACATTTAATATCTTATGACAACTGCGTATTTTGAATTCTGTACCTACCAGCCTTTTAGGGTCCACTGCTGAAAAAATACCTCCTGACCTGATGGATGCTGTCAATAGTCACCGAATGTAACTTGCCAGGTGGTGCTAGGAGTATGTGTTGCGTATGCGTTACGCAGGAGGCAAAGCTGCCCATCTTCCGGATTTAGGTACTGAATTATTAGAATACCCAAAGTTACTGTATCGTTCATGCGCATTATATACATACTAGCAATACATAATACGGCAATGGTCACTTACCGTGTTTTGATTGTTCGTATGTTTTAATATAATACATATATATATACACACACACATATATATAGTATTATATTAAAACAACAAACGAACATGTCGACCACCTGACGGTTAGTGACCACTGCCGTCCGTTTATACTCTAATTATTCTTAAGATCGGAGGTCCTTCCTGAGTGCTACCCCACAGGACTGATTGGGAATGAGTCACACTGGAGTATAATATACATAAGGTTGGGTAATGCCAGTAAGTTCGAAGTCACAAACAGAGATTGCAATATTAAGTATTCATGTTAGCTTAGATAGCGTATTTATTCAGATTCGGAAAGTCTGGGATGTATTCATATGGTAATCAGGTTACAAGACTAGTCTGTCTAATAATGATGTTCCCATTTTGAATAGAGACTACTGCGTACATGTGATTGGCACCAACAGAACTGAAATGCAAATACTATTTTTTATATATTTGTGCCACGGTGCTCAAACGCTCTAGCCTGAAGCAATTCTTGCGTTTCACTAGGAGGGTGTGGTTGCCGGGTCTCTTATATATGAGGCAACCATCTTAGTCCTTGGAAATAGCAAAATATCTGTGATTGACTTCAGATAGAAGCCCTGTCCTATATGTAGTTGCTAACAGATGTCCAAGGGCGGCAGTAGCCACTTACCATCAGGTGGACTGCACGCTCGTTTACTACTTCAATCAGATAAAAAAATATATGAAAGTAGTAAACGAGCCTGCATGCTCGTTTACTACTTTCATATTTTTTTGATGACTACCTGATGGTACCACCTGATGGTAAGTGGCCATAGCCGCCCATGGGCACCCGTAACCAACCCCAGATAAGAACCGTGTTTACTTGAGGTTAGCAACAATCTTATAAAAAAACTATTAATCTCACATTTAAGGATGTTAAATTGATTGCAATTATATGTACAACGAATGATCTAGTATTGTACAACCAGTATTGCGTGAAATCAGAGATGGTATGGATGTGAAATTTCGGGTCTGGATGTGCGTGCGGATAAAGAAATAATATTATACCGGTTTCGGAAACAATTGCGGATATGTAATTATTTCGGACTAGCAGTGCCTCGCGGTTTCACCGGTGATGTTATATAGCTATAGTCTTCCTCAATAAATGGACTATTCAACACAAAATATTTTTCATTAGAACCGGTAGTTCCCGATATTAGCGCGTTCAACCAAATAAACTCTTCAGCTTTATACTATTAGAATAGATCATGCGTGAGTTTCGGATAATTTCGGTTACGGATATTATATTTTTTAGATGACGACCTTCGTGGCTGAGCGGTCACCATACCGGTCTAACACGCAATGGGTTCCGGGTTCAATTCCCGGCCAAACAGACATCTGAATGATGAGTTTAGATTTCTGTTCTGGGTCTGGGTGTTTGTGTATTCGTCTTTGTGTGTCCATGGCACCCACGACACAGGAGAAAATCCTACTGTGGGGCTATGAGTGTAGAAAGCGTTTACGTTTACGTTTAGGAATTTTGAACGTAAAGTACAAATAGGTAGGTCATACCTATTTGTACTCTACGTTGGACCCATTGGTTTTATTTCTATGTTATCATTTGCTATTACAATTGGCCATATCAATTATTACTATAGCTAATCAATTATTATTATAGTTAATCAATTATTATTACCGTTAATGAATTTATATAAGTATTGTTTACTAAAACTAAAAAGGCATGTCTCGAAACATATCCGAAATTAACTGAAACTTTTATATCGGATACGGTTACGGATATTTTTTTATTTCGGATATCCGATAGTATCGGTTACGGTTCCGAAGCTCCATAACATCCCTGCCTGGAATCATTACATGGAAAATAAATCAATAAGTACTGTATTCTAACATTATGCTCAAGATCTGACGATGGCGCCATGCGGTCGTAAGATAGCCCTCATAAACCTAAATCGAAAGTCGCTGTTGTTGTATTCCGTTGTAACAACTAACTATTGGCTTTATAGATATATGACACGGTGAGAACGAAACGGCCGGTCCGTTTGATCACTCAAAATTTCGATAAATTGAGTTAAATACTTCAATCTGGTCCTAATAAAGTGTAACTCGTTCATTGAATTAAAAAGTGACGATTTCGTGCTAAAAAGGACAAACATAAGTGTCAGGTTCCTATAATAAGCACGCGTTTTAAGAAACTCTTCAAATGCGAAAACAATGGTAAATTAAAAGTTATTATTTCGCATGAGGTCCCTTTGATCTCATCATGCCATGTATTACATATACTCTTCATCACATTAATGAGGTATATTTTTCTTAAAATATATGTTTACTTATTATAGGATAAATGGTAAAAATATAATAATTGGAGAATGTAGAAGCAGACGTAGAAGAAGGAATACGTATATGAATGAATTTGGAGTACATTATAAAACAAAACAAATAAGAGCATAAAATGGTAAAGCATTTATATTTTAAAACTTAGACCTATGCTTCAAGAAAGTTTTACCTTTAATTAAGAAAAAAATATACCAATACTACCGAGTAATATAAACTTTATTCTAAATGCAGTAGGTAGTCATGTTGTTAAATACAGTTTTTTTACCGCAGTATCAATGGCTAAATAAAATGGCCAGCGTCCGTAGCGAGCACCGCAAACAACCCTCGCTGTTGACCCATTTCCCCGGATTGGGGACGCATTGACTTGATACACAAGGAAATTAACCTCATTTATGTACAAATTCATACTCCCCAACGAACTCCGTGTCGTTGGCAATGTACGAATACTGAGATTTAAGCTAGAATTTTAAAGGATTGAAGTGTCAAATGAGCAGTTCATCTGATGGTAAGTGTTCACTGCGCGTGGACATCTGTAAGCAACTTCATTTAGAATGGGGGTCTATTAGGGTATCCCTTATTTTAAGAATTTGACATATTTTTACGCACACATTCTTAAAAGTTTTTTTGTGACCAAATATTGTCTACATAAAATATTAGTCCGATTTATGTACGACATCTTTGCTGACTCGCGTTTGAATATTGTCCATACAAGTTGCGCTGCGAGGCATTTCATACGTGATTTACAGGATAATATGTGCTCTATTTATACATATGTATATAATTATAACTATATACATTAATATGTCGGTGGAGTTTGGGAGTGACAAACAAAATATTTTCCTTATCGAACTGCCTAGTTACCATAAAATCGACAAGGTCTCGCTGTCTTATTAAACAGTATTCACAAAGTCAAGCTAACTGTCAATGAAAGTGCAAATCTTGTAATTAAGGAGTGCAATTTAATTTAGGAAAAAACAAGAACACTAAGACATGTTTTAACTACGTGAAGAAACTAATGTTTTTATATCATGTTTGAAGAGAGCAGTAAGAGTGAGCCTCAGTTCAAGTTCAAGAATCGTGAAAATAACTTCAAAATTAACCTTGATAACTTATTTGATATTGCACATGCTGATGCCTTGGACAGAATGAAAATAGAAGAAAACGTATTATAAAGTAACAGAGAGAGCCAGATCGATCGAGAGGGCGTTAAGAAAGAATTGACATAGTAAGAAAAAAGCTAGGTAAAGACGTTTGGAAGAAGAAAGGAACTTCAGACAGAGAGAGTTATTGATTGTTGCATTTACTACCACTACAAATAACATGGAATGTCTTTAATATTCGGACAAGAAACAGATCTTTAATTCTTAACTCAGATTTCCAGACATCCGGCCCTACTAGACACCTGAACTTGTTACAGCTTAAAATCGAAGCCAACATTAGTCTCCGTTTTCATTCTTCATGCGGTTGTAGAAAAGTTTAGTTTGATTATCAATGATTTCATTATTGACAATTTCTCGATTCAGCGAATTCGTACTCGGATAAGTACATATAGACTGGAAGCAGTAAAAATACGCTAATTATTGCTTTTTTCGATAATTCTTCTTGCTAGTTTTTCGATAGAGAACAACTTTTTGCAGCGCCTACACAAGAGAGGCATTCTGGAAACATGAAGCAAGCATCATGAATACGTCATTTAAAGTTTGTAAATGACACTGCTAAAAGGGCTGCCAAATTAATGTAAGTAGGATTTTAATGGACTTATCACGGCTGAAGAAGAGCAAAATGAATTCTTGTGGCAATGTGTCCGGGAATACGGAAATCTGTATCCGGATTGACTACGCTTAAGAGATCTTGGTTAATTTAATTCGTTTTATTATTTTTAATTAAGATTAGTGCTATTTGATTTATTTTAATTCTTATACACTTAATTTGTTGCATTTATATTAGTTTTGTAACTGACCCAAGCATCAGAACAAAACACGTTTTTAACAAAATTTGAAGCCCGGTCGGCACGGTTTGCGATCATGCTAAAATATAAAATTTCATATTTATGTATTTTTTTGCACTGATAAAAGATAAGAGGGTATGCATTTCGTATTTCTAAAAATAAAAACATATTTTTACGTCACTTAAGGGACATCCTAGGGTCTATCTACAATCACAGTTGCGTTGCTACTCCTGAGGAGTACGATGCTTGTCACATATAAGTGAAGCAATTATTCACTATTCTTAGAATTTAATTTCTTAAAATCCAATTCCTAGAATTTACACACGTAGCAGTAAAGAAAAAAGAGCTTTCCTTTTTGGGTTATAATTGGATCTTAGTCCTTCTTTCTGTTCAATTTTGAACAAATAGGCACTTAGCTTTTAGCAGCTTAGCTTAGCCAAATAAGTCCTTAGAGGCCTCATCGCTTCTGTTACAAACTTCTAGTGACCTCTAGTCTTTTAATGCTCTATCTCGGGTTTATTAAACTAAAACATTGGCGTCAGTTGCCACTTACCATCAGGTGGACTGCATGTTTCTTCTACCTCTAATAAAAAAAAAAACTCTACAAAAGGATTTCCAATCACACTCCTAGACATAGGATAAAGCCCTAATCCATCAATTATGTCTTTGTTTGACCGGGGATCAAACCCAAACAACCGTTTCAGACCCGTATGGTGACAGCTTCACGGGGATTGTGGATATTTTATAGCTATTCTGGAATATTTTTATATCTCAAGGACAAATGTCTTGGCAGAACTTTGTTACTACTTGTTATTCAGCTATTAATTTTATGGTTACTGCCAATAATTACTGTTGGATCAGTTTATGTAACAATATGTACTTAGCCTTAAAGGTTCTGAAATATAAAAAAAACCTTGAAAATAAAAACTATATGGTTGGAATCAGTTGTACCTGAGGTTAGCCAGAGATGCTTTACTACGCTTAAAGACTAAGTAAAACGCCTTGGATAATGTAGGTATGTTTCCCGTATCATACCCTAAAGAACAGAACACAGCAGCGCTTAACACTGGGGTTATTAGATAGAAGCAGGTGTGGCGGTGGTGCCTCTGGAGTCAAACCTTGAACAGTTCTACCACCTTCAAACATCGTTCAAGTATAATAATGGTTAGGATCTCCAATCTTATGAGGTTATTGGTAAACTTCTACAGGCGACGGCGATCACTTATCATCCAATGGACTGCAAACTTGTTTTCTAACAACTCAATTGAAAACGATGGTCAAGATTTGCCTGTATAAAAAAAATGTATTTACAATTAAAATAATAATTCTCGTTCTAGTAAAACATAGCCTCCCAATTTGTAAACTGAAAAAATGTCGCAACCCTTCTAAATCATCCGAAAACAAAAACAAATCAAGGCATCATAAATCGCTGCAACTTAATTAGGGTCAGCATCTATAGGGTCACACTCAGTATCTATATTTAGAGCTAGGTCTCCATCCAGGCTCGCTCCCGATCCCGCGCATGCGCCCTTCGTTCCTTTCCACCATTGCTCCGGCCCCGACAACACGGCGCTCCGTCTTCTAAATTGTGATAAATCAATTTACGACGGTCTTCGGGTCAAAAACCCTCTTAAAACGTCCTCCGAGGGTTCTGGAGTAGTCGTCGGAAAAGTGAAGTCCCTTGGGTTCTGGAATAAGTGGTGAGTCTAGACTTTGGTGTACGATTTTAAATCGCAATTACATTAAATTCATGTTTATTGATATTGAGGAATGTATTGTGGATTCAAGGAATAAATCGGCTCTTTAGGATATCTTAAGTATACAAATTTATGAATGCTTGTGGGGAGAAATATATTGCGTAGTTTCCACCTTCATGCTGTCTTCGTGCAATTATATATATCTGTACATCTATCTACATAGCTCGAACCCAGATTTATTGATTGGTCGCAAAACCGATCGGGAGTTGATAAATAAAGAAATTCGTGCTACAAGTTCTTCCTGGCATAAATTATTTGAATGCGAAAGTTATCAACACTCCGGCGTAACAGGTTGCCGTAGGTCGACATAAACATCGGCTCGATGGCTACGATCGAGCCGCCATTTTATGATGTGCAAATATACATGATGTTAGTGTTTCAGGTACTAGCTTAGTATCGTGCTATGTTATCTAATGAGCAGTAGTCAGCGCCAGTCATGGACCATGTACCCAATCGTAAATAGGACAAAAGTTTAATTATGATTATTAAGAGATACAGGTACATTTTCAACATTGACGACTAAATAGAAATTCTATGTCAATAGATCTACTGCTGATACTAGACACTAGGTTAAAATGCGTAATGCGTTGTGAAGAGTTAGTGAGTCACGAAAGAGCAGATGAAGAACGATCAAATCAACAGGAATTTACCGTTTCTACTATAGCACTGTACATACACATACAGGTAGGTTTTCAATTTGGGCATTTCTTTGGTGATATTATCTTATTTTTTTTTTAAATATAGCTAATATTCCCAATAAGCTGAGGATCCGGCGATTGTATTCCTTCCATTAATTTAATATTGATTGAATTTAAGCGTGTCTTAGAAATTAACTCATGCTTTGTAGATGTGCGCAGTGAAACGCAACAATCTACAATAGGCCAATAATTTGGCAATACCTGTACTGGTTTATTACTTAAATACATTAGAGCGATCGACCGGTTTTGCTTCGCAAATTAGTGGCTATACTGCATTTCGTAAGTGCACCTGAAAATGTAACAGTCAATTATTTAGTTAACCAAGAAGTTACACGTTAACTTCTTACGTTCTGCTCGTATTTGCCAACGTCTTTGAAAATGAGTTTATTTTCCGGAATATATCTACTCGTAAAAGTTTCATTTTAATTACGTTTATTTCAAGTTGTGTGGTGTGTGAAATAATAGTGTTTTTAGATAACAATGTCGTCGAAAAAATGCAATTCTTACGTGTGCCGAATGATTTCTCGGAAGATTCGTAGGTTTGTAACTCGAATGTTTATTATATACGTTATAAAAATGTATTTTGTCCTAATGTAAAATGAATATTCTTGTAATACATCATATATTTAATATGCATTCAACATAATTGCATTCCTTGGTAACAAAGTTTCTGAAAGATGGAAAATAATAATACAGTTGCAAGGATGGTAAGACAAATCTATTTTTTGAAGCGTTTTTGAACAGGACGCAATATTTTAAGCATCATATGATCATTATCACTATCATCATTGTCATCATCATGACCTATATATCTACAATATAGTTAATTATATATAATTTTGAAACAAGTGTCATTTTTGCAATATGGGCCACCCACTAGGTACAAGAGGTAATGACAATAGGCAGTCCGGATTTAGAAGTAGTCTCTGTTTTTTTTTTGTTTGCGAATAACTAAATAAAATGACAACAAGAAAATTTGACAAAAAGGAAACGGTGAGCAATAAAAATAGGTTCTAGGAAGATCTAAGTACTGTAACGAGAAGTTTTGACAAAAAGTTAGTCCAAAAGTTAAGTTAACCTGAAGAACAAGGACATTTCATGGTTATGAAGATAATAATGGTAATGTCGGTGATTACAGAGGCATGCAAGTGACGTCGCTCCCAGTCGTGGAGCCAAAGCGCGGTAAGGCAGGCGAGCTGCCAGAGCTGCGGACCATGGGCATCGGCTGGCCTGGCCTTGTTGGCCCTGATATTATCGTCTACAATCAGAACCATCAGGCTAAGTAGGTTTTGTGCTTTTTATAGTGAATAAATGGTAAACGAGCATGGAGTGCGTCTGAAGCTATCACTACCGTATGGGCCTGTCAGATACCAACGTAAGATTCTCGCCCTCCAATAGAAGTCCTATCTGATGTCGGTTACAGATAGGTTGTTACACCTGAGGAGAGAGATGGAAGTGTCTGTTCCTTAGCACATTATCAAATTAGAAGTCAGCAACCTAAACAGGCGATAGGTATAGTGATGGTGATTCCAAAGTTAAAAAGAAAAATTTTTAACACTCACAAAAGTTCCTTTATCATATTTTAAACATCGTTTAGGTTACAAAATAAAAGGGTTAATTTGTTAATGTAAAAAAAAATAAGCAGATCACGTTTTCAAGCGTTTTAAAATATTGACACACACAATATTTTCATAAAAGGATCATTTGATTGATATTTTTATGAATAATTTCGAGTGACGGTTTAGTATAATTTGGAATTTTATTTGTATTAGGACGGGTGAGCCGCCACCGCCAGCACCCTCCATCATGCTGACGCCTCCTCGCGGCGCGCCCTGGCATCTTTCCGGCATCACCGAAGGCGGCTTAGCGGTAAACAAACTCAAGTACTCGGCCGCTACCGACACTAGCGACGGTGAACCGACTAAACACATACACGAACACCATCACTATGATTGTACTTACAAGCCAGATGACACGGACTTGCCTAAGGTAATCCGCAATGGCGTGGTGCGGATAAAACCTTTGGACGAGGTGCCGCCTTCCGCGCTGCGTCAAAATGTCAATCGTTTTCCAAACAACATATTTATGCCGCGTAACAATCGCCGTTCCTTCGAAAACGGACCCTTTCAAATTCCTCAATACACTCCTTTCTATAACTGCCCCTACTTCGGGAATCCTAATGCCCCTTACGGCCAGAGTCAGTTTCCCTATGCCAACGGCCCGGCTGGCGGCCAACATCACCATTTCCACCAGCATTTCTATCACTCCCAATACCAGTACCAATACCCGACATTGAATTACCATCACCCTCCGCATTACCGTTTCTTGCCGCAGCAGCAGGCGAGCATGCAATTTAACCAGCACAGCCACCATCACTTTCGTCAGCACTTTGAGCAAGGTGACTCCCAAGCTTGGCCGACTCGATCCGAATTTAATGGCCGACGGATTATCAAAATCTTGTAAATTCTGTGCACAAATGTTTATCCCGTTCTTCGAAACATTTTATTGATATGCAGTATTATCGTATAAAAGTATTGTATCAATTTATATAAATGAATATTTTCAAATGTTAATTGTGAACAACAAATTTATTTATAATATTTTATCAAATCATAACCAAAATTTGATGTAATAATTTATCAATTTTTAGAGGAATATATTATAATACATTAGTCACTATACTAAACGTTAAATAATAAAGTTAAATAAACAAAATTACTATGAAAGTAGTTAGTTAAAATATATTAGGTAATTCCACGATAATAAATATAATTTTATGAGGCGTCGAGGACAGAAATCGATTAAAAGTAGCTAATATTCCTTCTTCTACTTACAACGTTCGTTGGTGTTATTATTCTTGCGTGGTTTCTTCATCATAACGGAGAAATATTGTTTAAAATCAATGTACAATAACAATATAACTGAGTGTGAACATACTTTGGAAAGATTATTAAAAGATTAGTTAGGTATTTGGTACATGTGGAAAATTTGTTTATATATTTTATTGGATGGTAAATACAAAACTATATTATCTATGGAGGTTCTTAATTTAGTAAATAAGGATTGTACGTGATTGGACTGATCGGTACGAGAAGGGTAAAGCTAAAAATGTATGCAATTTCTGAAAAGTTAAATATGGGAATCTAACTATATCAATATGATAAAATCAGATAAAAGCGAGGGCTACCATTCTTTTCATTTCAGTTGAAACTGACACATTTAGTGTTCACAGTATCTAGAAAATAGACGTTAAAGATTTGAATACAAAACATAAGAATAAAGTGGCTATAACTAGTTAGGTAATAATATTACAGAAAAAATATGTCATTTGAAACTGTTCATAAAACATCTATAAAAGAAATTGTTCAAAAATAAAATATTGGCCGTAAATGTCTTCATCTCCTACAAACTACATTTATGTTATTAATTTATAAGTGCAATTTTTAAGGAAAGAACTGCTGGAACTTTTTGGAACCTTATTTTCGAACTTTTCTTTTCCAACAACATCAAAACTTTGATGTTGTTGTTCTCCAACTCGTGTTTCAATATTTTAACTCTGTCAAGTGTTATTGTTAAATTATATAATAATATAAGTTTCTTTAATATATTTCGAATGTTGTACATCTTTCTAAGCGATAAAATGGTAGCCCGTAAAATATTTTTTGGAAATGTATTAACATTAATCGTATTTGGAATGTAAATTAAGATATTAAGTGTTAATGTACTTAAACTAGATGGCGCGGGTGTGCGCCGTGACATCAAAGCTACATAATAATATATTATATGTTCACCAAGGTGTCTTTTATTTTAATTTTTTGTTTACCTTTGTACATTGCGAAAGGGATTTAGCGCACCAGATAAGGCACAAGGGATCATGCCTAGAGCGCGGCTTAATTCCACCCCTGTAAACATCCGTGATTGTAAATTATACATAGCTAAATGCTGTAATGTCATCAGGTTGCACACCCGTTTGCTATTATTTATGCTGGATCGTGGTCACTGCAAATGACAAGTTACTCTAAACGTAGTTGATGTTCTGTTCGAGTCCAAGGGTGTCAACATCAAGGATCCCTCCTTCTGACTCTTTTCCTTCCTTTTTTAACCCTTCCTTCTTCTTACTTCTTTTCCTTCCTTAAAGATTCAAGCGTCTCACATATTTGATATCTATGGTTTGGCTTCGCCAAGTGGAAGGCTGCCCTTCTCCCAAGAAATTGGGGAACCACTGCTCTATATATCAACTGAGAATCTCTCAGCAGAGCAGTGGTTATATATAGAGCAGTGGTTATATATAGAGCAGTGGTTATATATAGAGCAGTGGTTATATATAGAGC
>DWTU01001870.1:0-12411 GCA_018251515.1 Cecropterus confusis | reverse complement strand
GCACTAACCTTAATCGTTTAACTTTTATGGTGCATCCTCTTCGCCTAAAACTACCTATTATACAGTGTTAAGCTCTGCTTAATCTGATATAATATAAGAAATGATATGAGAGCTAAACTTATATGAGTTTGTAAATACCATATGAAAAAAAAGCAACTGATCTGTTAATTTGACAGAAATTATGCGACCTGAATGCACTAGAACACTAAACGTTCCATCTTAGTCCACCCAACTCGTTAATGTCCATAAATCGCAATAAATGAAGGAAACAACGTCCAAGACGGTAATGATGTTCGCATAATATATGTAATCACAAGTTACGCCAAGCGAAACTATGATAAGTACACTTCTACCATTCTACCATTCTCTCGTATTGATGCATGACGCGTTGCGTTTATAAAGGTAATATTAACGTGCAATTTAATAAACTTAGAGGTACACTAATATTACACTATGAAATATTTCTACACGATAGCGAGGAGTATTTTTACTTAATTAGCTTACATTCTTGCTTCCAATCGGGGATATATTTTTTAAAATATGTTTTTAAGCATTTCCTGTGAAAAATTGTATGGCCTCTTCTCACCGCTTTATGTTCAAATATCCAATTAATCTATGGTGAATAAAAACATGTACAAAAGTACACGTTATATGAAATTCATTTTGTTTGAAATACATAAACCATATATGCTTAATCATGGAGAAATAAAATCTCTGGTTTGTCCTAAAATTCTAAAATTTTGAGTTTCCATTCAACTTTTAAATTTCATATAAAATTCAAATAAAAATCTCGTAATAACTTTAAGAGTAGTACAAAGAACTTAGCGACTGAACACTAAATGGGATGCTAATTAAGTAAAGGCTGAGCAAAAATCCCTAACTTCATAATAGCTTCAACTAACCTTTGTGCTTTCTGACTATACTTTCTTTAAAATTATGTTGAATATGAGATTCAATTATGTTGAGCAGAAGCGTCTGAAGAAAATAAGAATAATCTTAAGATATATTTATTTTCATTAATGTAATCCGACAGCTGGGATACAACTGGGGATTAAAAAGAAGGTTGATAACAACTGAAATGTACTAAGTAATTGATTCTAACTATAAGTAGTAGGTAGTATAAATGTTTGTGTAATCGTGCACGTATTTTTTTGAAGCACTCAAAATAATGACAATAAAAAAATGTGTTAGATATATTTAACGATTTTTTAGCAAACATTACAAGGTACACAATTTTGTGTACTATGGAAATTGGTACATTTTTGGTAGATACATCATCAAATTGTAGGCTTTTTAGTACAACAGTTTTTGTGTTTAGAAATAATAACTACATTGAGGTGATTTAAGAAAGCTTTTTAAAAGAATTGAAACAGTGCAGCATGCATTACCATAAGTTTTACTAACATGCTATATTTCTGTAGAGTTTGGTAATAAGACAGAAACCCGCGGCCAATGCTTATAACTGTTATAACATAATATAACATTGCTTAGCGGCAGTAAATTCAGAAAATTTCACATTTCAGTCCATTTTTATGAACCTTGTTGAATATTTTGAATATTTACTCTCTTATTACGTGAACGATTATGGCGCATTACATTGCAGTCTTGGCTTTCCTGTTAAATATTTATACCAAAGCCGAGGCTGCGCTCCGGGTTTGCTCGCGTGGAAATAATTTATGTAAGCCCCACTTTTACTCAGGTAAAGATTAAAAATTTAGAGAAATATTACGATTTGGTTTTTTACTAAATGATTTATCTCTGCTTAAAAATCTCGGTATGTAAAGATTGCCTTTTGTGAATTTTGATAAAATAATGAGTCTTTCTTCTTCCTCCTCGTGAGTTTATAGAGTTACTTGTATGTTTAATAAGGGTATTGACCCTTGAAACTTGACTATACTACGAAATATACCGAAATTAGTTGGACAATTGGTCCTGGAGTCAAAAATAAATGTATATCAAGACATCAGAAATAGACTGTATCGTATTCCTATTCTCTATTCATATTCGTATTGTTCTCATGTTCTGATACAATTCTCCGAATTAGTGTAAATGTAAAAATGTTGTCCATTGTTAAAACACCAACAGGAAAATGCTACAATAATAGTATTAGTTAAACACACAGTGTAATATCGAAAGCTATCACTGCAGGCGATTTATACCAAAATAAAATAAACAGGAAATAGAAAAGATATAGAAGAGGTGTAATTTGATTTAAATATTTAAACAAAATAATAAAATACAAATTTTCGTTTTGCCATTGTTTTATGTTGACAATTATACCAGAAAATAGAGAAGCAATACAAAACAACTAAATACATTTTTATTTTTAAAAATTAAATTATACAAAAGTTCTAAACATAATCATGCTTTATAATTCGTAAATTAGACTATAATAGTATACAATAAAAAACTGAAATGTCAGGTACATTTCAGTTTTTTAAGAGAAATAAGATAAATAATAATAATAAGAGAAATATCTATTTTTAACTAATACATACATTAGAGATTGCGATTCTCGTACTTCATATTGTGCACTACGTCATCTGATGAAAATGTTGATTTGACTTATTAACACCATTTCGTATGCATTGCTTTATTAACATCAAATGGAGAAAATTTGAGCCAACTCTCAAATTGTTAGTCATGAACATTTGATTTGATGTTATTCTGACACTAGATTCTGTTTCAACCATACACACCACAAATTGTAATTTATGGAAATATTCTTAAATAATATTCAACAATTAACCAGTAAATAGTCTTAATTGTTCAACCGTTAACTTGTGAAAAGTTTTTGTGCTTCAACAAAAATATTTTTTAAGTGTTCGTTAATTAGTGGCTTACGTACTTAACTCTACGTTAGCACGATAATAAATTCATCAATTACTAACGTGTAAAATTTTAAAAATAAATGAATTCGCTTAATTACTCACGATTGCTATGCTTCAATTATTTAATGCCTCATGTCTCTCTTACTACAATCTTTATAGTCAACATAACAGCGCTTTACACTTCTGTATTAGGCAGAATTAAAAATTACATGAGTCGTCAGACTAAACCGGATACGTGGTAGCAGTTACATAAGCTGCAAGACTTTACCAACAGCAAAAAAAAATAAGCGTGTAAAAAGAGTAATATACCTAATTGGTACAACAAAAGTTGTATTCGTGTGACTCGCCATCTCTAATACTTAACGCTTGATCGCCACCATCGCGTGATGCCGTGACACTCGGGCCGATGCCACCGACTTCCATCTTAGACAGTCGTTGAACAACAGATGTTCAAAGACCCTCGTTCGAATTGACAGTTCGCTGACTGTCAAATGAATAAGATTTTCTCTTTAAGTTAGCTGAAACTACGAGCGTCTGGGCTAAGACAATTTTATTTCGCAAGCGAAGCATGTGGCGTAAAAAAATTCGAAACTAACTAAATCTTTTACTTGGTTATTTTAGTAAAACTATGGATTAACATCCTCTAAAAGTTTTATGTAACAATTTCAAGATAATCTAATATTCATACTTATAATTTGATTTAACGGCTTTTTCAGTAATTTTAATTATAATTTATGTATTATAATAGTCATGTAATTTATATTGTAACTAGCTTTTACCCGTGGTTTCGCTCGCGTTAACTAAAGCAATTGACTTGTGCCTTACCTCAAAAATTTAAATAGTTTTCGTATTGCTTATAAGTGACAGAACAAAATAACATGAAATGTACAAGAATTCATATAGCTATAGTCTATAAGATAAGATATTCACTTGTAGGCTTTGAAGTTGCTAGACTTTCAATTTTTTTGAGAAACAATCATGTCTGCCAACATATTTTTTTTTAATATATATTTTCTTATTTATAAAAAGTATCCTTTAATTTTCTAATACTTCTTAGAATATATGGCCAAAGTTTGATGATAATCAGTTAATTAGTTTTGGCGTGAAAGCGTAACAAACAAACTTACATTCACAATTATAATATTAGTAGGGATATTAGTACGATATGTGGTAAAATATGCAAAAGCGAAATCTAATATTTTCCACACTACCTATATCTCAAATATTTTCAGCTGCAGCATACTGTGCATACCAGATTGAATGCATGTTAATAATAATTGTTAATTACCTTTCACTCAAAGTGATGGATGTAACCTGTCATTTAGAATTATCAAGATTATTTCTTTCGTTCAAGTGCCGACAATACGCGTTGGAAAGTTTTATGGCCGTGGAAAGTTGTTTAGCGCCGGTTTCTCAAATACTGTCTCAGTGTAGAGCAGAAAAAGGTTTTGAAATCCAATTTTAAACACCGATTTAGAAACTAGGCTCGATCACGAACATTTTTCAACAAACTCGAAAGAAACTTGGACTTTCTTAGTGGGTCACATCGTCTCTGATGTATTTATAGTACAGTCGCGTTCTATCGATCGGATAAATCTCGTAAGATGCAGCTCCAAAATGTTTAAATTAATTCTGGGATAGCTCTTTATTGCCCTCAACCTATTTCTGAACTGAACCATCGGGCATATTATGGAGAACTTTGAGGAATTTTAGTTTCGTCACGTCATTTTTGTCACCGTTAAACTAACAGATTATTAATTCATAATACGCATATATCAGAAAATCCATAACAAACATCTAAGAATCGAACCTTAGCTATATAAAGATAATTACGTACTCTTGGCCACACTGTTTTTGACAATATGATTTTGAAAAATAAATACAAAATTACACATTCTACATTTCTACCATATAAGGATCCGATGAGCACAGATGCCACGAACACCTGTGTGTGTGTGTGTGTGTGTGTGTAGACTATAGTTTAATGTTTAATGTTTTACCCATACCCAGAATAAAAGCATAAAAAAATATCATTCAATCATTCATGATAAAAACTTGTCATTAATCCGGGATTGGACCTAGTACCGACGGATGTAACGTTTATGCGTCTTACAGTTCCCAATAAAAATAGATAAACAGTTTCTTTTACTTTTCTAGAACACATTTCTTTTTTGGCAGCTGTAATCCGGTATTAACTTGGATTTGCTATAAGTAAAACGTATAAAGAGAGAGTATTTATTAGACACGAAAAAATCATTTTCAAACACCAAGTTTCTGTGAAAGCGAAAAATTGTAATGATAATGAAATTAAATTAAAATCCGACTATTATATTTAGTTACAATGACCTTATGGACATAGCGACAACAATAACACTTAAGCCCCACTCTAGATTTTTTCCTTGTTTCATGGTTGCCATAGACACATAAACACCCAGACGGAACAGAACAAAACTCTGAATTCATCAATTACATATGTCTGGCCGGGGATCGAACCCGAAATCCATTGCATATCAGACCGGTATGGTAACTGCTTTGCCACGGGAGTCTTCATACGATTAAAACAGAACCTACTTATAAGTGCCACCATCTCGCAATGTTTTTGCATTAGAGAAGAAACGATAAAAGAAAGTCTACATGCAACGCTAAGATCGAATATAATTAGTAATCCTTGTTTTATTTCGCTAATTTACATATACGCTTTGCATTTGAATTTTTCAATATTCACTTACACAGTAATGTATTTATCAAACAACATTTTTTAAAGAATATTCATGTATTAAACATTATCTTTCTATATAAGAAATCAAAACTTACCTATTACTTATTATTACCTATTTCTTTCCATGGATTATTACATCATTTTTTATAGGCATTGGGTTGTAGTTACGTATAGTTTTACGGTAGGATATAATAATAAAAACACGTAAGCTTAATACCGAATAAACAGTATAAACAAAATAAATATTCCTCACCATCAGATGTAAAGCATGTTCCTTAGCGACTTCGAATATTAAGAACGCAATTCTGATATTTTTATGAACACCAGGAAATTGTACTAACATTTTCACGCACGTAAAAAGAGTAAACCCTGGTTACCCATTAACGGTTATTTAGGGCAATAGCACACAAACTGTCGATATAAGGAAGTATTAAAACGTGTTACAAGCCTAATGTATTTTTAACACTACGTATAACCAGCGGTTCCAACTAGCGACTAAAACTGTGCATGATATTTCACACTGAATTACGCGAAGCTGTTACTTTGCGATGTGCACTCATGTTTATATAATGTATTGGTATTGCGTACTGCTATTATGCGAGGGGTTTTGTTATTAATATATTCGTTGTTCATAACACCAAAAAACAATATGGTTCAATAGAGCTATGTTTAATATGCAGAAGGTGTGAAATTTAACCTATAAGGTTGTAATGTACATATAAGCAGTTCTCTTATCAATTGGGGAATACTTAGAGTACACGTTACTCTAGGGGGGATTCGTAGAACAAAGTATGAGTTAGTGTGTGTGTGCCCGTGTTTTAATACCACCCATAAGGCCACCGATAGGGATTAACAACTGATATCTAATGAAAATGCCGATTACTGTTTGCCTTCAGTAGTGCGCATGAAATTTGACTGAATGTACTAACGGTCGCCCATCTAAATCGTGACCATACCGCCGATGTGGATTTTACTGAGCTTAAGCCCCCACAAAGGATCCTGTAGTAATATAACAAAATATACCATCATAATATATGATAATTCATAGTTTATTAAAGTCGCAAAAGTTAGGTAAATACAACAATTCAAGCAACAGATTAAATGGCGAATTATATTTCATTATCTGTCCTAATTTGAAAGATTAAAATCTAAATCGAATTACAAATAGGTGCAACCTAAAACTGATTTCTTACAACGATGTTATATAAATAATAATTTTAAAACAACAAGTTAAAACAAAAAGGTTGCTTTATATTCCGGTCTTGTTTTCACGAAACATGAATCAAAGTTTTGCGCTACGAAATCTGTTACGAAACGCAACTGACCACTCAGACGGTTGAGTTATGGACACGGAACCACAGATTTAAATTGATAGATGCGCCATACTGTACAACGGCAACAAAAATACAACGGCATTTCTGAGCTGACTCATTTAAAATCAATTGCCGTTTAAACGCAAACACAGTCGTGAACATAATTAGCGCTTTCAATGGCTGCTGGTTTTTTTGTAGATATCTCCTTATTTTATTGTTGAAATTTAAAGTAACAGATTCTGACTTAAAATATAAATATTGCTTTAACCTTTTACTAGTTATTAAACTATTTTTTATTTAAATCATATACAACATAAATCATGTAAACGCAATATTTTAATATATATCGTACACTAAACTTAACAAATGAGTTTTTGTTTAAATATAAAAATGACGAGACGATAATCGATGAATAAAAAGAGAGGATAAAGAAATAAATAAAAAATAACAATATTCTTATTGAATTAAGTAATACATGGTAAGCTCCATTAAGAATGACCCGTTTCAGGTAACACAGTATTCTAAGAAGCCGTTATTTCGAAAACCCGACAGCACTCAGATCATTATACGTAGTCTATTTTCCTACTTTACTTAGATTACACAAGCTTTTTCCCGCAACTCTGCTTGGGTTATGTACCGCGATGAAAAGTCCTATGTGTAAATCTAGGCCATAAACTATACCAAATTTCATTCAAATCCAATCAGTAGGTTTTGCGTGAAAGAGCTACAAACTTTCGCATTTATAATATTAGTAAGATTATATGTCTTTGCAGGCAGAGTGTCTGTTTAAATTGAAAAATAACGCCAACACTTTTCGCGGGCGTAATGATGACTTTAAATCCATGTTCGTACGAATTCCCAGCCTTGAGTTGTAAGTTAAATAGTATCAACAATCTACTGCACGCCCTAGCGTAGTGATTGGGATCGTAAATTACTAAATATCGCGAACTATGAACTCTGCACATTACTTCGCCATGTACGAAAAGTTGCAGTGTAAGCTCCATATTTTAGCGAAATTTGCTAAAGTTAGCGCGCTCGAAAGTGCCACATTAAACGGAAGTGAGAAATTCGCCGTATGTGGTAAATACAAATTTATTGGTACTAAGTAATTTAAACTGCGAATTGAATTTTACAACCATTTAGTTATGACATACATTATTACATACATTATCGTAAATTTTTTTAAAATATGTTAGTTAATATTTTAAAATAATATCATTTATTTTAACAATGTTGGTTAAAACAGCAAGTTATTATTTTATATTTCCTTGCAAAGGGCTTAAATTAGAATATAAAAAAAGGCAAATAACGAAATATCAATACGTAAATTTTATAGCACCAAAATATAAGGTCTGCCAAATAAATTATATTCCTTAGTTAATTGGTGTTAAACTAAATTAAAGTATCCTAGGTTACTAATTTATAGTAGGTAACAAAGTGCAATAGGTATATATCAAAATTGACATGACATTAAAACTACTGAAACGAAGGCCAAATATGTGACTACACATGAGCAAATATTTGAAATATTTGGTTACGTGGAGTTATTTGGTTAGTTCCTCCATTCAGTGTTATTCAACTCACAAGGTGAATTCAAATCAATTCCAGAATATAGTAGTAGATTTCTTCGAGAATTCAACAACGTCTGGACAATCGAATAAGAGAACAATCGCTATACATTGTCGGCTTTAAACAACTTATATAGGCTTTTGTCTCCGTGGCAACGAGATTTTCCTTTGTCGTCCATTTTATACGACAAAAAAAAACAAATCGTGCATAGACAACTAAGTGCCAGGATCCTCGTAAAATTGCATACAATGCAAAAGCAATGGAAAAACGCTTGTTGCGCCTATCATTGCATATTCCATTTGCAAGCGTCCGCGCCTGACTGTACATTGCCACGATAGAGCAATAGATCTATAGAAAAGCCATTATCCTATTGAATCTCGTAACAACAATGTCAGTGAACGCTCATACTTCGGACTTCAACGTTGACACAATCGGACCGTATCAATGAAAATTACGATGTTCTTCTAGGATCTATTCATAAATGGAAGCCAAAAAGAAAGACTATATGTGGTTTCCCTTATTACATGTACCTAATATATTAGTAATTAATTAATCGCAAATATATCGCATAGGCACTAATTAATATTGGCAAGCTTGATACTGCACCTTTGGAATGCAAATCACGCGTTATCCGATGATATTGACAACAACTTCAACAGAACCATTAATCAGAACAACCAACGAATGAAAACCGTACACAAATCACGAATAAGATATACACACTTGTTTTTTCCTTGCACTCGGTTATGAAGATATACGCACTCGTCCATATCTTTTCACGGTGATGATGACATCTCTATAGATACAATGCTCTTCGATTGCGACATACTTGATTTATTCAAACAGCAAGAGTATTACGACGAGACCGAATTATGATTTCATGTCAAGTCACGCCTTGTTAGTCCAAACCAGTTCTTATGATGACGTGATAAGGCAATCTACTTGGTATGGCGTTGAGAGGATCGATTTGTTGGCATTGATGCAAAGAGTGACTCACTGAGGTGAGGTATACCTTGTTTTCTATTTCTCATTGGCCCGTTAGATAGCCTCATAGTAGAATTCTAAACAGTAAGTGATTGTGCCTTAATTTGTTTATTTGTATAATTTGTTGTTATGAAATCCTTGTATGCTGATTTAGATGTCTACTATATTACTGATTATTGTTACTGTTATAACAAACACATCTTGTCAGGATTTTTTTGGTTAAATAAATACGTATCATTTTAAAAATGCCTAATATACTTTAATATAAACTGAGATACAAAATTACATTAATCTTTGATAAAAGAAAAGTCAATTTCATTACATGATGCATCTTTTATACCTATTTGTGAGTATAACATATGCAAAGTCTACACTTTTAGCATTAAAACAAGGGACGCTCTGCGTCAAGATATAAGAAAACCTAGGCTACGTTAAACACGAGACGTAAAAAGAAAAACTCCCCTTCGGTCCCTAAGAGTACGTTACATATGTAGCGTTCTTTTCTCCAGAATTATAAGGAGTAATTTGTATATAAATCGAAAAAGCAAATAAAAGGCTGTATTTGATTTTTTTGAAAATTGTATTTATTCAGTGTTGCTCGCGATACCAAGGAGAGTATAACGACACCTTTTACATAAATATCAAGCAAGCTTTTTACGATATGGAATAGGCAAACGAGCATGCAGTCCACCTGATGGTAAGTGGTCACTGTCGCTCATGGACATTTGACATAATCAATCACAGATATGTCTTACCTGAGGTTAGCTACGGCCACTACCTTTCAGACCAGGACACAGCAATACATAACACTGCTGTTACTAAACTGAAATAAGCGTGGCGGTGGTGCCTCCGGAGTCGAACTGCAAGGAGTTCTATCACATTAAAAGTTGTTTAGGTCATGGTCGAGGTCAAAGAAATAGTGATTTATTCATACGTACATACAAACGTATATAAATTCGAAAAATATGACCTTCTTTTTGCCGTAAGACGAAAAATTTATACTAGACGAGAGGATTTTATAAAAAAACACAAACAACAGAAATCGTCTAGCAAAACTGGAATATGGCTCAATTGAAGGAGACCCCCGTGACTCAGATTGACTCATAATCGTTCAGTTTACCAACAAAGTGATCAATAAATGTTCGAGACAAGATAAGTTTATAACCAATGACGCCTTATCGTAAATAGATCGTCTACTCTCTTAGATCGGCGCCACATGATAGACTAACGAATGCACTTTGTTTCATCACAAACCATATATTCTTAAAGTAGTCATTGAAAAAAGTTTTTTAATGATGTGTCCGCCAAATCAATAGACCTGCCAAATCAAAAAATGATTTACTTTTTTTGATTTGCAAAGTTGAATCTGTACGAAAGGATATATAAGTAATTAATAAGACATTTAATTCAATATACATAATATGTAATTAATTTAGAATAATGTTGTGGATTGAATTTGGCATGATTGTGGATCTCATCATCTCACTTTATGAGGCCGACATTTTAACCGATTGCAAAATAGGAGAAGGTACTCGATTCGACTGTTTGTATGAATTTGACGGTCTTATTAACTCGAAGTGTTTTGATAGGATTGTCTTAATTACAAATAAGACAGCAAATTAAAAACATATACTTAACAGATAATCTACTAAATGCTTATAGCATTTCTGTCAAGGAGACGACATTTAAAACAAATAGTGAATAAGAAACTGCATCACAGTGCACAAACAAATTATTTCCCTCTCGTTTCGTTTCTTCAAATATTAGACAAGGGTGCTTACCTGCATACGAGGAAAGAGCTAAGCCCCATACTACTTGAACATTCTTAGCTATCCTTTGTCCTTTGACGTCCCCAGACGCTCAGCATCTGCTTGGAACAATCGTGCATTCACAGGAATGCCCCACGGCTTGTCTTGTTTGCGTTTCATCAAAATTTGGCAAGCGTATTCCTTATAGACCTGTCTTGATCTTGGATCTCTAAGACGAAAGATCTTTACGTATTAACGTCTATAGAACGTTATTTAGATTTACGGCTAGGCTTTCGAAATGTTCGCTTTACGCTGCAAACGTCAGCGCGGAGCGATTTTGTCTAATTTCGCTATAATTCACAGCGAAATTTAGTGGCCTCATGATATGAAATACATATATTTTTTTCAACGTAGAGTGATTGACACTTGAAGCTAATGTTTCGTGGCCTTAGGGTAAAAGTAGTAGAAGTCATTTACATTGCAAATTAATATTTCAGTCTTCTATTTTTTTCTGTCTATAGTTTTATATTTATTGTCAGAGAAATCGTTTTTTTTATCTCATACTTAATTTGATTCTTACAGCTTTTAAGATACTTAAGGTTAATTCAAGATATAGCATCGAAATTAATCTTAAGTACTTACAAATCGCGTGCCAGCCGTTATTTCCGTAAAATACAAACATATTGTATAAATAACTCAAAATGTTATCAGTTCTACAAGCGCAGTATGTAATTACACGGCGTACGAAATAATTAGTGGTTACGAGGCGGCCATTACAAAACCACTCCGGAACACTGCTTGCCACGTTGTCTTTCGTTCATCGACACTGAACGATATGCTCCGATTTACGTACAATAGAAAAATAAAGGTGTGTCATAGAAAAGCAAAGGGGGCCTTAGGCGTGAAATTGATGGACAAGACGTATGACGAGGTGCAAATCAGATAGAAGAACATCATTTTTAATAACAATTAGAAGCTTGGAAACTCATTTCAAAACTACTGTACTGCACTCAGAAGCACGAACGCGGTATCTCATTTAACGCTTTAACGGTTTTTAGAGTCATAGCCCCACACTAGGATGTTTTCCTGTGTCGTGGGTACCATGGACACAAAGTCGAATACACAAACACCCAGACTTAGAACAGAAATCAAAATTCATCATTCAGATGACTGTCTGGCCGGGGATCGAACCCGGAACCCACTGCATGTCAGACCGGTATGGTAACCAGTCCGCCACGCGGGTCGTC
>DWTU01001869.1:0-12411 GCA_018251515.1 Cecropterus confusis | reverse complement strand
TTCATAAAACCGCACATCGTGAGTACCCGTAACATATTATAATGTATCAATTCCGCGATAATATCAGTCTAAAATCAAACCTCAAATTATGTTGATACAAACCGACTAAAATGGAAATTCCTTAAAACATACTACACTCCGTAAAATTTAAATTAGCAATAAATTATTTAAAAAAACATACTGCGATACAATTAATCGTAAAGTTATTTGCAGTTATTAACAAGTAAAGTGTCAATCATTTAAACGGTCGATTGTTTGCTAATAAATTGATTAACTACGTACAGATATTAATTACTTCAGTGTCAATCAATCGTGACAACTTGACTACTCAGACACGAAGAGCAATTGTTGGAAAGGAAGTAAATGATTTTAACGATGTTTTAAATTGATCTATTATCGCATTCTTTGGTAATTCTAAACGTAACGATAAAAGAAACGAGCTAATAGACATGAAGCCGCGTTGCGTTTTTTGCACTAGGAGAGCACTCCAATATTGCCAGCTTTCAAATAAATCTTTTTTCGCCTTTTTAACTAGAAATAATAACATAATAAATCTTTCACACTCATTCCTCTGTCCCTTCAAGGGTTTCTTGTACTGTAGGTGTCACATTATATGTATAGTCTCAGTTCCAAAACATAAGTGTAAGATTGTGGATGATTGGTTGGCTGACCAATTTCAAATCCAGGGTTACATGCCGAATAATGGGGTTATTTTATATCAACATTTTATCGTTTAATAAGCGACTCCGTCCATAAATCTTAAGTCGCTCATACCGCCTCTGACAGTAGTTGACATAAAGTAAATTGTAAATTTAGCTGCCTTCTTTCCTTCGTGAAAATAATCGGTATTGCTGTAGGACTAAGCTACACATACAAAAATTAAAAATCGTTACTAAAAAAACCAAGGTATGTTAGCGACATACCTACGTACCGTAAATCTATCTTTGTAACAAGATGGCAATCTCGAGAATAATTTTTGCCGAGCACTTTGTTACGGGTTGCTTTATTATCATTGCCACTAACGTTTACGACCGGTAAAACGTCAAATTATAAGTGTTCATAATAAGGCAATAAATTTCTAACGGCCCCGCTTGCAACAATCTCGCACACATAAATTTATGTCAACTCTCTTGTCTGGTATAGCTTCAACTGACTTCTGACGCTCTGGTACTTGTGTAGCTAAATCATCTGTTTAATATTCGAATATACTTATAGAACTTTATATAATCAGTTTTGCAATTAGTTACGTACTTTAATTAAGCGTTATATTTGGTGTGGTAACATAACTTCATTTTCCAAAACACACATGTATTTTGCTACACTAATTGTGATGTTTGTTAACGATGTTAAATGTTATGAATTATTTTGGTTTTGTTGTTCATCTGGTTTTAATTGGTAAATTAATACACACGAATTAATATTTCTTAATTTAAATAGAAAATAGATCATCAGTTAAAAGTATCAATTAATTGAATTATTTTTAAAGCAATGTCTATTTCCTAGCCACTTTACTTACACACTCAATAACAATATATAACATAAATAAAATTTAAAAATCCCCCAACGCTATCAAGATACGTGATCAAACATTTAAAAAGTCAAATAATATCTATAGGTGAGCCATCAATTCCCAGCGAGTTACACCTATATTTTAATCATAGAAATATAACATGTGCTCGTTAAAATTGTGCTATTGATTATGTTATATGATGAGATGATTTATTTGGTGTGCGTTCAATATTTAAAAATTCGCCTACCATAGCTTTTATCAATTTGACCGCTTCAATGCAAACGACATTTTTTAATTCTTCCATTTGGGTATATTTGGCAATATTCGATTATTCCTCTCTACTTTTAATTATCATATGGAGTAACTGGCTGAACCGATTTTGATAAAACACTAGTCTAATTGTAATATAGACGTCATCCCCTGTCATTTGATACCACATTTGGATATATTTGACAACTTTTTGTCCTTACTTTAACCCCTATATCTAGTAAATAGATAAGCCGATTTTGATAAAACATGTCTTAGTGTAAGTTGTTTGTCATGCCCTTTCATGTCATATCCCACTTGTAAATATTTAAAGATATTTGATTTTTCATCACCACTTTCACTTTCCGTACCTAGTAAAGGGCTACACCGATTTTGATAAAGTATGGTTAAGAACCAGCGCCCGGAAACCTGCTGTCTAACAAAAAATCCCGCATCCAAATCGGTTCACTCGTTTAGAAGATACGTTACCACACACAGACAGACATACCAGTCAAACTTATAACACCCCTCTTTTTGGGTCAGGGTTTAAAAATAAGATATTGCTATAGCGATTTTTCCGATTTATTGAAAATTATGTAGGTATTTACTTCACATAATTTTAACTTAATATTAGCTTTGAACTACAAAGACATTTGTGCAAATGACATCAAAATAGTAATTGAAATTTAACTCACATGATTTATAAATAAAGTAAGTAGCTTTATTTATAAATCATGTGAGTTAAATTCTTCTATACAATTAACAATGTCAACTAGGTTAACGACCCAAATGAAAAATTGGCACCTAAATCTTATATGTAGGTGAGACGGTAACTGACCTATGTAGAACGATATTTGTGTCACAAGTGTGGACACCAATGTCAGTTATAACATGCGTTCCCGCGCGGCTCATACGAACAACAATATAGTGATTATTACGAAAGAATCTTAGGTGTATTACTAACAAATAGTAATAAATAAAGTATGTATATCCTATTCTATTTTAAAAGTATTTAAAACTACTAAAAGGTGTTACTCATTTTAACATCCTTCATCTCGACTAAATTTGTGTGTGTGAATTTGTGTTCATATTTATATTAGCCAGTATAGGCCGATTGTCAACAGATAAAAACAAATAGACAATAGAAGAAACTCAAAAGATATTTTTATATTCATATATCAAATAATAGGCAAAGAAAGTCAATTTTTATATTTAGGTACAGTTGTGACAAACAACACAAATAGAAGATATCATTTATTTTTAAATCACAGAAACTTTTTTGTAAAATGAAAATAAGAAGTAAATTCGAATGAGACTTTAAGTCAAATACACAAGCAAACCCATAGGTAATAATAGTCAATTAGGCAGAGGTAAGATGTCGTTTTATTGTCCTCAAATTCTTTGAGTAATCATTAGTTTGGGGACCGTCGCACAGAACAAATAAACTGTGGGTGACTGTTTATTTTTGTATGCGACTTAAATTGGGTCTTCCTGGAATAATGGGTAAGATCGGTAATCGTTTTGTAAATAAGTACGTTGTACTGCTAAAAATAACAAGGATATTTGTTCAAAGGAATCTAAGAATCTAATGAATGTTTGCAAAGGGATTGAGACTTTATAATGTAAGATACACTTATAATCCCAAACATAACATAGATTTAAAACTTTATTTAGCTGAATTATAGAATAAATTTGTTCTGATAGAAAACAAAGATGAATACATAGTTGTTTATAATTATGACAAAATATGAAAAGATTTATTCCGTGTAATTAATTGTCAATAAGTTAATGTTATAGAAATGTTCATATTTCTTATGTTTTAGTTTATATAATTATGTTTTTCATTTTTGTGTACAAGTACATTTTGAAATCTTTTTCTGTGTATTGTTATATATAAGTTTTAGTATCTTCACAAATGTCATTGTAGCGAAGGAAAAAATCAACTCTAACCAGTATCATTGCTCTGAAACTGTCTTCAAATGCATTGAAAAAGAGATTAAATTAGATCGTCTCATACGTCAATGTTATGCATTACCACGCCTTACTAACGCATCATAGTATAAAACTTATCATTTAGACGCACTTTTTGTACTAATATTAAAATCATTAAGTTCAAAACTCAGAACAATATTCAAGATCTAAGAAATCTGTTTCCGCCAAACCTGAACGGATCTGTAGGTACATTTGTAGCTATAACCTGTAATCGAAACCGGTTTACTCAATGTGGACTTACGGAGAGGGCATGCGCGATATCAAAGCAGGTGTACCTCTGAGCCTACTGACTCAATGAGAATTCCAATTCAATCCTTATGTAGTTTCTTAGATTTACCGTCTTACTTAGATATTGATATCTGAATACACCTGGAGTTTGGAGATTTATTACAGGTGTAATTCTATACATATTTTATACATATCGGTGCACAGAGAGCTAAAATGTGAGGCATTTAGCATTCATCATTATTAAAAAATTTACTTGCCCTATTTTTTCTCTTAGTCCTATGATTGTGACATTATTTAAGTATTATTTCACCCCACATATTTCTTTTCAACACTTCCCTTTTATCAGAAAGTTTTGTTTCAAGCATAGTAAATATTCTGTTCCTGTACTTATCAATATCAGATATACAATAAAGAAGTTAGAAAGTATGTAAATTTGTCAGAAACTAAGAAACAGTTGGAACAGCTTCGGTATTTGTGTCCATATAAAGTTCAATATCAAAAAGCGATTAGATAGGAAGAGTATGTTGAGCCATAATCATTATCTCATAAGCATCTCATCCAAATAGAAAATGTGGCAAGGATTTTATTTTGTAATCATCTCTCACTGTTGTCTTGAATGTAACCTTCTACTTATGGATACTTTCTGGTGGAAAGTGATTAAGCTTTTGAATCAATCAACGTTGTCACTTAATACCATTCGACACATTTATTAGAATTGGAATTTGAGTAGCATTAAGCTCGTGCTTCTATCTAGTCGTACTTGATATGACTTGAAGGTCCTCGGGTTATAATGAAATATTTTATTCTTGTGTTCTTTTGCAGTTTTTTTTCTCCAAAATACCTTGAAAAACGGTGACACGCTTTTGCTATTAAAATATTTAAGAATTTATTGATTTCATGTATCTAAGACTATAATAACAATACATAAATAAATCGGTGAGTATATAATACATACATACATACATATATAATACATACATAAATACATGCACACGTAATAAATAATACATTAATAAATCGGTGAGTTTCTAAATGTAACTTTATTGATAACTGAACTAGTCATGTTGGTAACCCAAAGTTTTTTCTATTTTGGGAAAAAAAAATAGTTATCTTATGTTTCAGGACACAATGTTAAAAATAAGTATAAAATAAAGCATTCCAGCGTTCTTGAGTGAACTTTGAATTTATTGCTACGGACTGATATTAAAATTCTCAATCAAAATCATTTATAAGTTGCAATTACCCATTAGCTAATTCCATTGTATTTAAGATCATTATCCGCATACATCCATCTAAGAAATCAGATGAAGGTGAGATAAAGCATTTAAGCACAATTCTTCATCAAAAGTAATTTATTAGAACAATGTACACTCATCTCAATAGATTTAAGATCAGCATTAGCTAGGTACTCCAATCCGAAGGGGTGGCGTGTTTATAATGCTTGTTTAATAATTTAGCAGTGGCGTCCCTCTCTGGTGGTGAATAATGGATGCAACAATAATATGAGTAGACTGTCTCTGAGCTCAATACCTAAATGCATACATGCTCCTGCATTCCTTATTAGGTTATGATATTACGATAAGTGCAGTATTGTTGAACGAGACATATTTATTATTAGTTTATTTCCATGGCCTAGGTTTTTAATCGGTATACAATTGGATTAACACGAAGTACCAAAATATATAATTATGTGTGAAATTTCCGCACGGTAGAAGTGAAACTTCTGAAAAGTAACCTACAAGAGGTTGAGACGGATATATGCAGATAACACATACGGTTTTTCTTTACTCGATTAAGTAATTTCTACAGCACATATTTGAACATCTTATTTGCATATACCAAATTTGAATATTTATAGAAGTTACGAAGTAAAATCGCTAGCGTGATTCAGAAAGGGGTACAGCGCCATCTAGCTGTAGCGCCGACAACTGCTGCATTTTCGTTGCATCAAGTTTCAAATTACGATTTAAAAAAAGTTTCACTTCAATAAGTTTTGTGAATGAATAACATTATAGATATTTTAATTAACAATGAAATTAGTAACGTAATTCATAAAATTAAACCCATATCATAAAGATAAATTAACTAAGTAATCGAATGAAAGTTGCCATCAAAATAAATTAGTCATATAAATTTCTAAGAATTAATTTTACGCTTGTCTTGTAAGATTTTACTGCTAACCCATTACAATAACAAATGAATAGGCGGTTCAAGTGTTTAATATTTAGGACAAACAAAGTTGCTTTCAAATGCAATTAATTACCCAAATCTACGTCTATTCATGTCGAGGGAGTATTGATAACAAAGAACTTTCGAAACTTCCATGGAATGGATTTCAAATGGCTTAAGCTAGCTTTATTAGCATAGCAAGCATACTGCCATTGATATTTATTATTACTAAATGCATGTATGTACGTTAAATAAAAAAAATATAAAGACATTATTGAGCAAAGGAAATGGCAGTAAATATTGAACTAGGTTCAAAAAACTCCTCAGAATCAATTCTAATGTATGCCATGTGAATTTAACCATGAAGATACTGCTCCTTGACAAAGTGGGTTTTACTAAACTACTTGTTTTGTGACAATAGTGAACATACTTTAAAATAATATATATATAAATATTATTAATTAATAGTGTTGGGCATTTTGTTTCTGTTTTCGCGTATCGTAACTTATCTACGTAACATCGTAATGAAGACTAAAATGCCTTAGAACGTTAAGTATTTTTTTCATTCGTGTGACGAAAGCAATAATAAATACATTTTTATAAACAAATTGAAAAAAGTTTTTTTTTTTTAAAGTAATTTCCAACATTCGCTTTGCCAAAACATTGACTAAGATTTGCTAATTACGAAACTGTGATTGGTTTGATAATCAATGGCTAATTTATTAATAAAGGGTTCCGTCCTAATCGCCGGTGTACTTATATATGCGTATACCGTATATTTGCATGAGGGTGCAGTAGAATGCATTTAATTCGTTAATAAATCAGGCTGCGGGGGTGGCTGAGGTTCATTAGACAGATCGCCCGGGGCCTTCCGGGGAGTCCTGCCCACTCCACCCGAGGTTCTATTGCTTGATGCATTTAATTTGGTGAATGCATGATAGACAGTGTACGCTAATTCAATTTCAAATTAAAGCACCCAAAACGAAAGCAGACCCCTTTTTGGACATTTCATTATTCCCCTACTTTCTCCCCTCTTTGTATAGTTGAGTATCTGTTCACAAGGTACCAATTATCGCGTTTAATAAAACTTGAATCTTTTATTAAAATAGTTGAAGCTCCGTGAGTCTTACCTAAAATAAGTTATTAATTGGCTCTCATAAGTTGAGCTTATCGCTGGCATAAATTAAGGTAGATATTCTCGCGCGGGCGCCTCGTCCACGCACGTAGTGAAACTTTTAATTGCATTCAGCTCTATCACTGTCGTCAACAGTGCGAGTTATGAACGCCCAAGCAAATATACTCTTTTATATCGAATACTTGTTAGCAACTAACGGCGGGATGCAAAAATTTGAAACAGAAATTTGGAATATTGCTATCTTTTTTTTTATTTAGTGTCCGCACCTACTAACCCGAATTATATTCACAGTTTTTTATACCTAGAGTCATGACAACCTTGTAGAGGAAACGTAATAATCATTTTGATAAATTATGTTCATTGTCATCAGAAAGAAGTTAAATCTGCCTGGTTCCAGCACGCGTAATTGTCAATCCAACTGCTTTGTTATTGTTGAATGTAATCTTGATTCATTGTTAACCAACTAATAATGTCATAGCCAATTTAGACTACCTTGTTCGTAATGAACATGATGTCCCTGAAAGAAGTAACTGATACAGAAACATAGAAAAATTGCTATTTTTAAATTAAATTGTCGCAATGTATCCGGTCGCCGGGTAGCATAAACACGAAACAATGGAGGTCAGGACCGGACGAGAGACTCATTAATTTAGATGATTGTACAATTATCTAAATATAAGCGGGGCGAGACGGCCATGCGGGGAGGGTATACTTCAACCCGAAAAGAGGAGGGGCAGGCACTCGTTTTTAATTAAACCGGCGATGAAATGAAGTGTCCGTGTAATATTGCTTAGACATATTTTAAAAATTAATTTCAACCTCGTTACTGACGTTAGTGGCTAGTCGAAGCCGGGGATAGTGTAGGCGTAATGATGTGAGTGACGCATAATTTCAAAATGTCCAACGTGTTCGTAGATGTCTGTTTGAACGGAGCGGGTAATAAATTTTTACTAATTAAAATTAATGTGGCTTTTTAATAAATTCATTTATTTCTATAACACATAAATTATTATTAATTAGCCTGAAGTCGATCATTCGTTCTTCGATCCCACGGAGTACTCTCAGCGAAGGGTTTAGCTCCCTTCTCTACTTTATTTGTTTTTCGTTAAGGCTTTAATTAAAAGTAGGTTTATTTTAAAGAAAATTGATGTTCAAAGTAAATAAATCCCTGATGGTTTAATTATCTCTTTGTAATTGAGTTTCACCTGGCGATAAAATAAATTTAGCATTGTTCTAGGCGCCCGCTTATAATTATTTTGTTGATGGTCTTGGAAACAGTATTGCTGTATTAATTGGCTCCTTTTATTTCAAGATAATTACACTTCCTGTCAATTCTTTTCAACTACCTATTCATGGATAGATAGATATTTTAATTATTGAAGAGTAGCTTAGCTTTTTATTATATCTTCGTTTTAATGATACACTTAGTTGTATTCTTTTCGTTCAAGCAATTATATTTAATTTATTTATAATATACAACGAAATACGAGTTTCTTACTTAATTTAATTCATGAATTTCTACGACCGTACACGAATTTGGCGTGCAAACAGGTAATTTATAACGTCAGACGATAAATTGTTTAATTGAATGTTTCAATGTTATCTTGACGTAACTATTTACTTCATTTACTAATAAAAAACTACAGGTTTTTGAACTGTTAATTATTTGACTTAAATTGTTTAAAGTGTATTATCATATATTCCAAATATAATAATTTTCTTCTTTGCTTTACGACCCAGTGCCAGATTTCATACTAAAAGTGGTCAGTGCACTTGCAAGCGCACGTGGTATTTTATCAAAGTCAATAAACAGGCAGTCATTCCTTTCATTTTTCTCAGTTCTAGAATATTGCCATAGATTCAAATCTTATATTTCTATAAGTACAGTAAACATCTGTTTACAAACAAGGCACTGCGCTGCGAACGACATTAGGTAGCCGTGTTATTGTTCGATCGTCTCACGTCATCCACAATTCCTCCAAATAGTTACCTAAAGGCTGAGTCCTTTGGGATCCCTTCACAGCGCGTCCAGGCTCGGTGCCTCGATGGGACCGCCGGTCTCCGGACCGGCACCGATGCACCAAACAAAAAACTTAACAATAACAAAAAAAACACTCAACGTAAAACTCAATAAACTACACCGCCGAATGCAGTCTTGTACCTTTCGAGTTCGCCAGGACAAAAGGCTAAACACACAAAAACTTCCTCGTGAAACTTTAAAACAAAAACTGTGCAGAGAACTTCGAAAAAAGTAGTGTATTTTGCGGGGATCGACAACACCTCCCCTCGCGGCGTTTCGGTCGCAACTGAGCCACGCGGTCGGCGCGGCGAGGCGCGGGAGGGGGGCGCCTGTCCCGCACCTCCGCGGTATTATTTGATTAATTCGCCTCCCCCTTGTATACTCGCCGAGTCGTCATTACGACGATGAACGTTAAGTTTTTAAATTTGAGCGCGAGGGCCGCAACCTTCACCTACTGCTTAATACTTTAATTGAATTAATTAAGGTCGACGAACGCCAACAAAGATTAGACGTTAATAAGCAAACGCTGAAGGACCGGCCCGTTCATGGTTAATTACGGCTCTCGCAGAAAAAATCTCTGCTTGAAATAATGAGTAATACTCGTACCTACTAAGAAACGCAAGCCCCGCTAATTGGAGTGCATTTGCATACTGAACTTAAAATAAAGTCGAAGTGAGTTATTTTGACGAAGTCGAATGGCGGTAGCAACGGACTAATAAGGAAGGCGAATAAAGTGCGTATGCGGCAGAGATACTAAATCTAGAATTTGCATACTTCGAAGTATTAAGCAAAAACGATAAAATATGTCTGTCATGAAATACTTAAAAGAAAATTCATCGATTTTTCGGAAAATCTATTATACTAGCGTAATTAAATTTGCAAAGATTCCTTATATGTGGCATAGCAATTTTAAATATTAATTACATCCATTAATTTCGGCTTACAATGGGTCTAATCAAAAAGTTAAAGTTAAATTAAAAACCGATGCGTGGCCGATACAAATACCGGCGTACATCTCAAATTACCAATTAACCCGACAAAAGCTGGCTGTAATTAGTGGTTGGCTGTTGACCCGCCACCGAACCTTATTCCCACGAACGAGATGACGGCCGATCCGTGTAAGACTAAGGACTTGATGGGGTGTTACCGTTATTTTTTTAATAAAGATTCGTTTAATTACAATTTTTATACAGCAATTAAACAGCGATACCTATTCTAAAGTTTTTAAATTTACAATGGGGGTCTGAGGTTCAAATCTCAGGTAGACACATCAGACTTATTAAAGTTGCCTATTAGAAATTAATTTAATGGCGTAAAGAAAACATACATATAAAAGAAACACATTTTAATTCTGTAAAAAAAACACAAGCTTTAACACAGACCACCGTGTTAAACCTTTGTGACGCTGAGAGTAGACCCGAGTTCAGTAGTAAGCATATAATTAGATATAATATATTACATAATGCATTGTGTTATAACTGATAGTATACATTTTATTGCAATGACAGGAAAAAGATAAGATTTATTAATATACAAAATGTGACACCGTATAATATCGGTTTGTAGAAACAGATAATATTAACAAAAATGTATTGAAAAAAATTATACGGAAGTAAAATTTCTATTAATATGTTGTTTAGCCGATTGCACCTAACCCTTCTCGTTATACCGTGTCCGGTTACAAGCTTACAAGAAAGAGGTCGACCGCGGCGGGTTAATTCAATAATTTGGTGGATAGCATTATCGGGTTAATTCTGGCTCGATCGATCAGCGCCGGCGCAGGTGGGTCGCGTGCACCTTTATCCCTTACCATGGCACCTTTCTAATGTAATATTTTAATAATTAACAGACATTTTTCTAATTTATTTAACGTTTTATATTTCTATAGTAGAGGAACGGAAGGTATAACGGAACCTGCAGGTAGAACGGACCGGACTAATAACTTTCAAACTGTTAACGCTGTCCATTATCGACTTGCGTCAACTTAACAGTCACATCTCACTCAGAGTTGGTCAGTGTCCTTGGAGCGACCATGCAGCGGCATACGATTTTATCCAGGTAAGTTATTTTTTGCGTAATTTGCATCTTCAAATTAAAAACAGCAAATTTACGTCTTCTTTCAGTTTTATTACGTTAAACATATCTGGGATTTTGAGATATAGTTTATTTTACTTAGTTTTAACGATAAATAGGCAAGGTTCTCCTCGATATTAATCTCAAAATAATTCATTGTTTACATGCCTACCGAAAAGGCAAAACGGACCACTTGGTCAGTTTTACCTGCAATACAGTGTTTTTGTGATTATACTATATACTATTCATATTTTAATTGAAATTTCATTTCAGATGGTTAACGCCTATACAAAAAATCGGATCGACAATCTTGGCGAGAGGAGGACAAGAAAAATGCCATTTAAAAAGTAGCTACATGCAAAATGGAGCTTACCAAAGCGGCCACCACATTTAATGTTCCAAAGAATACATTAATACGAAGACTTACCAAATATGAAAGCACCAAAGACTTAACTGTAGCTACGGAAAAGAAGATAGGCAGGTGTGAAAAGTTTTTGTCAAAAAGAAATATGTCTATCAAGAGAAAGAATTAGCATCCTATGTGAAAAATACGGAAACACGTTTTTTTGGTTTAACCACAAATGATCTCAGGCGTCTTGCGTATGAACTAGCCGAACAAAATAAACTACAACACAATTTCTGTCACGAGACAAAAATGGCTGGACGAATAAGGCCCGAAGAAGCACTCCCCAGCGACGAACTTCAATTATCAGTATCTGACGATCATGCAACTATTCAAAAAAATATGAAACCACCTATAATTAACGATGAGACAATTACAGCCTAACCTGGCATATTTAGCAATGAAGATGTCACTCATCCATTGTTATCAATAAATGATAAACATTTGAACACTGATTACATTGATTTTTCCTTAAGTGGCCCGTATTACCTTCGCTTCCCCAATTTAAATTAATCGATTCTACGATACAAGGAAAATTGGAACGCAATATATTAAAATACTTCTACTTCTTCTATCGGCACCGATAAATTAATAGGTAAAATTATGTTATACATGTATTTTTCCTATAATTTTAC
>DWTU01001868.1:0-12412 GCA_018251515.1 Cecropterus confusis | reverse complement strand
GCTTGAATTAAGTAGTTACCTCCACCCATCCATCGGCCTTTTGAGGTTCAATATTGGTCGACTGGGAGGCCTAGTAGGAGTTTTTGCCAATGATCCCCGTGCTTGACATACGTGCTGCAGCTCATCTCCTGAATCATCTGAATTTCTGTTAGTCGCCTCCTACGACATAGATAAATGGAGGAGAGGGTGTGATGCTTTTCTAGACCACGACACGGAACCTAGGTATCTAGTAGGTAAGATATACGTAATCGAAAGGAGCTCCATACATTGTTTTGGCTCGTGACTCTAAATCTTCAACTCTAAATTAGCGTACCTACGCATTTGTACTTATTACATACAAATTCGAAGATTGGTGAAGGAGTTAATATGTATTTGAATTATGAAAGTTAGAAGCGAATCGTGTGTTATCTATTTTAAGACTTACTGCCCAATAGCATTATTTGCTTATTAACCTTGGGTGAAAATTCATTATCTATTACTGGTATATTTTACCAAAAATTATTTGATAAAGCGGGATTTATTTGAGAGAATGAGAGAGAGAAAGAATTTTATAACAAAAACTTCTGTTTACAAAAACTGAATGTAATAGGTAGTTATAAAGTCTATACATAGATTTGAATGGCAGATCATCGTTCATGACATTACGTAACAAGTGTCCCGATGAGACCGGCGAGCGGAGACACTTGAAGTGTAGGGCGGCGTGGGGCGGCGGGGGGCGGGCGGGGTGGCGGGGGCGGTCGTGGTTGCGCGCGCCGCGGAGCCGCGAGCGGTCGATAGCCGCCTCCGCGCTCCGCTCCGCGCCCGGCCGTCGCCAGTTCCGAGCAGCAGGCGCCCCGAGCGCACCGTACGTACCGAGCCCGCGTCTATCCGTGTGTTGCGATGAAGGTATAGAAGCCCTCTATCCGTAGCGCGCTAGTGTTATGACTTAGCTGTAGGTAGCGGCGGCGGCGGTCCCGGTACGTGTCCGTAGCTAGCCGCTATGTGTGTGTCCGGCGCGCCGCCCGGGGCCTCGCCCTTCCTCCACCATCACCGCACGCCCGCCGGCTCTCTCAGTCCTCTGCATGCCCGAATGTTCTATCTGCGTCGTAAAAACCGATCACTCGCCACCGCTTTCTTGAGTTCACACTTTAACGACGTTTTGAACCCATTATCCACCATATTTACTTAATTGATGCGTAGAGCATAGTCAAGATACATATAGGTACATACTCATTCGTGTATCATGGTATTATTACATACTCGAAACGTCGTTTTCCATCATTTATTGCATGATCACACAGTTGAAAAGAACAGGAAAACCATAATGTTGTAAGGGTCGAACTTGCAATAAAGAACGCTAGCCGATCAATAGGATAACAGCGTAGGTGGTCTACTTACCTACCTACTAAGACTTGCGCCCTTAACTTTTCGTCTCTGTCCGGTTGTCTGCGATATTTTCTAGAGCTCACATCTTTGTCTAATGCAAGTGTATATTATTGATGTAACAAAATTATGACGAAACTAGATGTAATCCAGCGCCATTTTATATCTGCGTCATTCAGATATTACGGGATTTTATATTGCATCTTGTAATCCTTACGAGACATGAAGATTAATATAATTGTGTAATTTAGTGGATTTTTTTTTTTTACAATTTGTGTAATAATAATGATTAGTTTATCGTACGTAATACCTAATACATAAAATTCAATTTGATACTGAAATCGACTGTACATAATTATATCTCTCGCCATATTTATCTTAAAAATGTAGATTACGAATATTATCAAACTTATATAACAAGAATATATGTCATGTTTAATGTTTGAGAAATGAAATGACTTCCAACATAATCTCATTTTGTTTCAGCAACGCAAACCGAAGTCGACAAACTCGTATAATGCTAAAATTACCCAAAGGTCTTAAAAAGAAGAAAAAAGGAAAAAAATCTAAGCGTAAAGAAGAGGAACTTTTTACCGAAGAAGAGTTAGAGAAGTATAGACGAGAGCATCAACAGCAACCAGAGGAAAACGGTGAAGCAGCATCTAAAGAAAATGAAGAATGGTCTAAATTCAAGGATTTGACAACAGGAATCGACTCTGTGCTTAAAAAAACTCAGGGCGACTTGGACCGAATTAAATCGACTTCTTTTTTTCAACGCATTCCAGCTGGTCCCAAGGAAATCGAACCCGTTGAAAAGGAAAAGCCGCAAAGACCGGTAGTTGAAATCACAGAAGCTGATTTTCCCCATTTAGTCCAAGCTGCTGCGGCAGAAGCGGACGACGGAGACAAAAGCGACTACGGGATCACTGACGACGAGTCCGAGGAAGAAGACCAAGACGACATCTTTGATACATCTTACGTTGATGCAGTTGAACGCGGTGAAGTGAAACTCGCCTATGTTCCTGACTCACCCGAAGATTTTCAGGATGACGATATATTCGACACTTCCCATGTGGATGTTTTAATTAAAGGACAAGAAGGGAAAAGTTCTAAAGGTAAAAAAGCCTTAGATATTGGAGTAGCAGTTGAGGTTCTTACTGGACGAATAGATAATGTGACTGTCACTTCAAAACGATCTAAGAGAGTAATACCTGGTGATTTATTACTTGAAAGTGTTGATTCGGAAACATTACCAGTTAATGTAACAGCAAAAGCACCTGAACCAGTTGAAAAAAGTATTTTAGATGCTGATGAGGATATACCAATTACTACTCCTATAGATCTTAGTGTCTCTTTGCACACAGCTCTATTACAACAAGCTAAAAAAAGCTGTGAGGAAGAGGAAGAGCCAATTAATGCCGGTAATTCTAACGAAGTCGCTGTTGAGGAGGAAGAAGTAGATGAATTTACTTTATTAGCGGCAGAATCATTAGAAACAAAAACAGAAGTCGCAAAAATCGAAGAAAGTGAAATAAAAGTTGAGCCTGTTTTACAAGAATCTTGGTCTGCATTTGAGGCAGATAAGAACGAATCTGTTTTTGCAGATTGCATTGCTGAAGACCAATTTGATGTAATAGATCCATATATTGATCAAGACGATCCATTTGATACTAGCTTTGCGGATGCCGTTATTCCTTCTACGAACTTAAATAGCATAAAACAAGAACCTGTTATTCTAGAGGATGATGATGACTTTGATCCACGTGCGGAGGAGGTTCAAATAAGATTAAATAATAGGAGAAAATCGTCTGTTGGAATTCACTTGACTGATCCTTTTGGTGAGAGGGAGTCTATAACATCTGATGATATTATTGAAAGAGAGGTAAATCACACCCCGCGGGATTTGCTCGGAGGTAGTACCACTGATTTAACACAACTAGGTGACTCACCTTTAGATCCAGTTGATATAAATACTGGTGAAATTGACCCATTTGATACGACGATTGTCGACAAAATAGTAGCTCCAGGAAAGGTTGAATTAAAGTTACTGGAACAAGAACTAATTGAGTCTACTCCTGCTCCAGTTCCTATTTTCAGAGTCCCTAGTGACCCGGATTTTGATCCTAGAGCGGACGAACCAAAGAAAACAGAAAGACGAGCATCTCGACCCGAAAATCTCACTGTCAGCAAAAGTGTAGTTTTCAATGTGGATGGTATTGAAAATCCTGACCTAGATATAAAAACAAAAACTTCTAAGCCTTTAACACCATATTATACTAGGGAGCTTTCCATTACTGAAGATAAAGACGAAGAAACAGAAGCTGCGGATAAATTGCCAGAAGGATTAACGAGAACTCACTCCGACGAAGACCTGACACCTAATATATCATTTCAAACTAAAAGAAGGTACTCAGAGTTTCAAAAACCTTCTCACGTCAAAGTTAATTTAAGAGCGTGTGACCTATTGCACGGTGAAAATACCGAAATACCCGTAAAAGTATTAACACCATCGGGTCCTTTACCAACACAAGAAATCTTAGAAGAGTCGGAAACTGATCCATTTGATACATCTTTTGCCACTAATATTGAACCCAGTAGAACTGAATTAAAATTATTGGCGAAAGAGTTTTCTGGTGAGGAATCTAACGATATTCGTTCATCAGACGGAGATCCAGACTTTTTAGAGCCTTCTGACGATATATTTCAAGTAAAAGCTCTTACACCTGAACCTTCTGACGTCAATCGAGTTCCAGAAGAAGATTTTGATCCATTTGATACATCCTTTGCAGGAGATCTGAACCCGGGCCGCACAGAACTCAAATTACTGGAATCGGAATTTCTAAATTAAATAACAATTATAAACGTTATTCAATATGGCTTTTAATCCATTTTTAAGTATGAATGAGCCGGCGGCTCCAGTCACAACAGATGTACTTAATCCTTTCATGATGTCAGATGCAGAACCGGCAGAAGCCTTTACAGGTGATAATCCTTTTGCTGCCAGTAATCCATTCTCTGACTTTGGAGGAGGATATGAGCCGCCAGCGGGGGATACAGTACCAGCAGATATATTTGGTAACGCCGATCCTTCAGGTATCGGTGCAAAACATTTCGAGGAACAACCTACATTAAATGTTTTTGACAGTCAACCAATGGAAAACGATAAACTGGTAAAACCAACCGAACTCGAACTTGTCTCTACTTTAGTTGACTCTGATTTTACACAAGTGGCCGAAACGCAGGAGTTACAACCATCCGCTCATCCGTTACCAACAGAAACGCAAAATTTGATTCTGAGTGTCACCGGACAGATGGAATTCACTAGCACTCATTTACTTGATCGAATTCCACCAACACGTACTCCTAGTCCAGTATCGGTAAGAGATATACATTCACCAAGTCCTACACCAGAACCGGATTTACTAGAAGATCCAGTGGTTACCGAACCTACAGATGTAAACCGCAATAAAGCGCCACCGGCGCGTCCCCCCCCAGCGCGCCCACCGCGTCCCGCGCCTCCCAGCGCTCCTCCACCGCGGCCACAAGCCCCACCACAGATACCACAAGCTCCAGCAGACGATATTAATCTATTTGACGCGCCGGTACCTGTGGTAGTGAAGCCAACGAAAGAAGCAATTTTGAGTCTTTATTCTGCGCCTAAAAAAGAAGAAAAACCTATAGATTTTCTTAGTGATGACATTTTAGAAAATATCTCTGCAGATACAGAAATGCCGCCCTCCAACGTATTAACAGCCGCTGCGACGTCAGTGACTAATGAACACACAGAATTATTTTTCAACGAGACACCAGCAAGCACGAGCACAGCAGCGATCGGAGGTATTTCATCAGATACTGGTACAACAAATGATTTATTCTCAAGTTCAATTAATCCCATGGAAGATACAAGTGCGCCAATGGATTGTACAGAACCTTCAGGAGAGGAATCGGCTCCTGTCTTGCCAATGAATTCTTCGCCGTTCGCAGATGATTCAGACACCACGGTCCAGACAACACAAGTGGTAGAAAGTGAAAAGAATCCGTTTGAAACTGCCGATATTGATGACAATCTTACAATGCCTGATAATCAAAATATTTTTGGAATGCCAACTAACGACGTATTCATGAAGTCTGAAACAGACTCGCAAGTCAATGTGGTGGAAGAATCATTGCCAAAAGCAAGCTCGGTAACTGAAATGGATGCGTTTACTACTGAACCCGTGAAGTCGTTCGATACAGCCCAATCAAATATATTTGACACGAATCAAATTGATATTTCTGAAGAACAAGCTTCGAATTTGGGTTGGGATACTGGAGAAGCGATGGCCCAAGACGCATTTCCGGAGTCGCAGGATGCTTTTGATGCTTTTTCTGCTAAATTTGAATCTGCTCCCATGAACCACATGAACACCGGTAAGTTGAAAAAAAATATAAGTACTATGAACTATAAATTTAATGTAACGAACGACGTACGATAGACCTATAACTGCATAAAATATTTCTATTTCTCACGACATAGATGCATGGGGTGACGATGGAAGTTCTGATGTGGGACCTGGAGGTTTTGAAGCCGAAGCTTTCGATCCATTTTTGAGCATGGGTGCCCCGCCCCCTCCCGCCGCCACGCCGCGGCTCGATCATCAGGATTCCCGGGACTCTATTGATGATACTTTCTCGGTATTTATTAGGTATGCTAATGTGTTAGATACACAGAAATATGCATTGATTAAGTAATATCTCGGCATTTTTCTTAGTATTTTTACTATTTCTAGGCCTAAAGAAAATGAATCAGGTGTGCAAGAATCGGCGGTCCCTGTGTTAGCCCCGCCACCTCGTCCCCAAGCGTTACCAGAGTCACCGCGTGTAAATCCCTTCGATAAAGGTGGATTTGATCAGATGCCGGCCAGTGTTGAACCAGAAGCAGGTACATAACACTTGTAACTAGACCGAAACCGAAACTGAACTACGGCAACGGTCTCAACGGCTGAATCTGAAACTGAAACGTCCTTACAAGGATCATGTTTTCAGAATAATAATGAAAACGTCATTATAATAACTATAATGAGTCACTCTCAGTCGGTATTCAGCCGTCCACATTTTCACTTATTGATAATCAACATAATTCCTCATTTAAGATTTTTTTTATAATATGGAAGAAGTAAACGAGCATGCAGTCCACCTGATAGTTAGTGGCCACTGCCGCTCATGGATATCTATGAGCAACTTCATACAGAACAGGGGTTCTATCTGGATTGGATCACAGATGCGTTCCTACTTCCGAGGACTAAGCTGGTCGCCTCATTTGAAAATGAGCTAGCAACCTTCTATCAAAACGCAGGAACAGCTTCACGCTAGTAATAAAACTGTAAGTTTAATATTTAAAGATGTATGTTTCATTTACAACACAACATTCTATTATTGAAAACGTTTGTAAGTATAATTTTATGGTAACCCACATACTAACTGACAACTTCGAAGCAGATAAAGAGGTGCCCGCACTAAACAAACTTCGCAACAATTCCTAGACGAGTTTGCAAACACAAGCACAAAGCAAACACAGAGGAGCTAAATACCTAATAACATACTAAGCCGTATTCCCGCGCCGCAAACTGTCTGCCCGAGCGACCGCAAGGCTTCCTGCACGAAAGTGGCACTTGCTATGTCTGGATCTTAAACGGAACCTGGAATATCGTTTGATGCCTATCTTTAACTTAGTCGGAATGCCTCATAAACTAGCCACAATCTTCAAACTACAGAAGAGTTAATAAAAATACTATAAAACGGAAACAAAAATAACGTTTTCTATACTCATAGCCCCATGCTAAGAAATAATCATCCGTCGTGCCATGGAAATACACAAAGATAAATGAACAAGCACCCAGACCGAGAACAGAAATCTAATTTCATCATTTAGATATCTGTCTGGGGATCGCACCCGGATCGCACTGCCTTTCAGACAAATATAGTAACCGCTTCGCCACGCGAGTTGTCAAAAAAGAAGATTAGATGTCTGTCTGGCCGGGAATCGAACCCGGTACCCACTGCGTGTCAGACAGGTATGGTGACCTCTCCACTTATTTCTTGTCTTTCGATAGAAGGGTGTGATCGGCTTGCTCATATATGAGGTGACCATCTCAGTCCTCAGGATTCGCAATGCATCTGTGATTAACTTTAAATAGAACGTATAAAGTTGCTTACAGCTATCCATGGGCGGCATTGACCACTTACCAGGCGGAATGCATGCAAGTTTGCTACTTCATACTATTAAAAATATGAATAAAATTCAGTGTTTCTTTTTCAAGTTTATTTATTGAGTTACTGATCGCTGCTTATGCACATCTGCTGCAATCAACAGAAGGTTAGCCGCAGAAGCAATCTTTTAAGGGTGTACTTGAAAATCTTAATAAGAAAGCTTTATATTGATGCCTTTGCCTTACCTTTCTCCTCGGCCTTGAAACTAAAAATAGCAATGATCAATATTGCTACAAAATAGAAAATATTAGATAAATTACCGCAGCTTAGAAAAACTAATTAAAAGTTTACTTCATTCTTTCGTTTCCTTGTGATTTTTTTAGATAATTTGTAGTTAATTTTCGTTTTCACTAACGTATCCATCTATGTGAATTAAATAACATAACCCAAATGTTTCATAAAACGCTATGTGATGTAAGATAAATCACAATAAAAATGAAATATTGAAGTTGGTATCAGGGAGTGAGTTGATGTGATATTCTGTGAAACACTAAGAGTAATTCGATGTTGACTCGACTCTTGAAAAAAATAATATATATTTTTTTGGAACGCTACTTCAATGCATAGATATTATCTGTGCACTTTAAATTATAATTAGTTTGATGGTTAGGTTCTGGATTTCAGATTTAAACGGTACACAGAGTTGTGTTGTCTTCATTGCTCACGAGGTAATTGAATTAAAATAATAGAGTTTTGTTTTTATTTTTGTATGTTACGTGATATGAAAGATCACAAGCGAAATTACATAAATTCTGTAAATACTGTAATACAGTATCAACTCGTGGTGCGACGCCATGTTCAACCTGATGTTATAATCAACACTCCACAGAAAAACGATAAAAATATAAAGTAACTAACTGTATTTCAGATAATCTGTCCTAAATGAGTTCGGTCACAAATACACTGTCATTTCTAGGATTATGTTTGAATGTATCCGGTAATGTTTTTGATTAGTTGTAGAATTCCGGGATAAGGTAGAACCGATTCGGAAAGTATCATCGCCATACGAATTTCTACGGTGAATCAGTTCGTGGGTTTCGTTAAAATAATGTGTGTAAGAAGATATGAGCGAGCATCATCGATTTCAAGAAGAATCTATATATTCTAAAAGAAATTAGATTAAAATTATATATGTCCACGAGCGATGACATCCACTTACCATCAGACGGATTGTAGGCTCTTTGGGTAGTACAATTTTATATACATAAGTGCCTCTCGCTTACCATACCACCATACCATACCCTATAAATATATATCAAAATTCCTTGCTGTAAGTCTAACAATCCCAATAACAAATTTGTTATCACCTTTACAGTCAATTTTCAAAAATATTTAGCAATAAATATAATAAAACGGCCTCACAGAATAGCACTCCTGATATATAGTGCGGCACAAAATATCAATGAATCCTCTAAACCTCAGGAATCCCGGCGGACCGCAGACGCTCTGTCAAATATTGTATGAGATTGAAATATCTGAATAACAATACTATCTGGTATTGCAAGAAATATTATATTATTTCGGCGTAGCGCAGCGGTCAACTTATCAATCTGATGCACGGAGACGTTTGTTTTCCAGTCGTTATCTAAAAAATGAATTAAAGTTCTTGTTTTTAACCCCTGACGCAAAAAGATGAGTGTTATTAGTTTGACTGCTATGTCTGTCTGTCTGTGGAAACGTAGGTCCTAAACGGATGAACTGAGTTGAACGCGTTTTTATGCTGAAATTAAATATTGTTAAATATTCACAAAAAGAATATCAAATGAAAAAATATAATAAATTATTTACATTTAGACATGTTTTATTAAAATCGGCTCAGCCATTTACTAAATATAGGGGGTTAAAGTAAGGACAAAAAATTTAATTTCGACAAATATACCCAAATGAAGTATCAAATAAAAGGGAACAACGTCTACATTACAATTACACGTGTTTTATCAAAACCGGTTCAGCCAGTAACTAGATATGGTAGTTAGAATTGGGGAGGAATAATCGAATATTGTCAAATATATCCATGCGTGGTATGAAATGAAAGGCATGTAGAGTATGCTGTAATTAAAAATGGTTCATCAAAGTTGTTTGAGCTACGCTCTCGGGTTCCCTCGCTATAAAAATACATTCATAAAACTTATACGTAATTTTATATACATTAAAATTGTGTATTATATTTTTATAGGTTGGTCTGGTATAGGTTTCATGACAGTTATAACACAGAATAGACTTTGCATCATTATCAATTCTCAGTCCTATAATGTTTTTTTGCAAATATGTTCGATGCACGGAACGCAGAATTTTTATTTTAATCATATTTGAAAAAAAAAATTACCTTAACCTAACATAATGTACGTATATTGTGAGGAAAGATGTGTTAAATCTTCCTTTCTACACTTGACCGGCATAGAAGGCTATGACCTAAGCCCATCACATTCTGAAAACAACCCAGCTATGAAATAATAATGGGTTAGCGAAGTTTACATTCAGCGCTTATATTATAACAACGAGCGGTAGATAGTGTAGAGCTTAAAGCGCTTTATCCGAAGCCTTCACGATAAACCCGCGAGGTGACAGCACAATAAATGGCGCAATACCCGCTGGCCTCTGAGTAATGTCCAGACGCTGGATAAAACAAACTTGTCTAAATATATTAAAATGTGCGTTTTCTTACGTTTTATTATAACTCAGCTTTTACATCAGTAGCTCCATATTAATTTGTGTCGTAGGTGCTATGGATACACACAAGGATGCATCATAAACGCCACTATCCAGAACAGGTAACTAAATCAATTACTACGATATATGTCCGGCTGGAGATCGAACTTGAAACGCGCGTGTCAGACTGTGATGATGACCGCTTCACCACACAAGTCGTCATTGCACTTTTATATTCATAGTCTCATACATCGTTTCCATACACGGTATCGAAGAAGCTACAGAAATACTTTTCATTTATATAATGGAAATAGCAAACAAGCATGCAGCCCACATGATGGTAAGTGGCTACTGCCGCCCGTGGACATCTGTAATCAACCCTAGGTAAGATCAAAGTCTCACCTAAGGTGCGTCTCACAGATGCGTTGTTAGCCCCGAGGACAACAGCACATAACACTGCTGTTATTAGACAGATATAGGTGTGGCGGTGGTGCTTCCAGAGACAAACCACAGAGTTCTACCACCTTCAATACATAACATAAAGAACTAAGACATGCAGATTTTACATAAACTACGTAAGTTAAGTTTTGATTATTTTTCTAATTTTATAGTCGTAGTTGTAGTCGCTGTAGTTGTCGTGAATCGATCTCACAATCTCCTAGCTATCACGCAGATTGTCGTTCATTTCATTTACAAGTTTAAAAAAGTCCCTTTGTATAGGGTAAATTTCAGAAACCTTTCTACACTTACTTAAATAATGTTAGAAACTTCTTTTGAAATATCATGTTTTTAATCTGTTTAAGCTGTAGTTACGTTGTCAATCACTGCGGCATTTTTAAGTAAGTTAAATAAGTGCGACCGAGGCAGAAATTACGCCATAGTAGAAAATCCTCGGTCATTTCATCCGTTTATAAAATATGTAACACAATTTTAAAAAGAAATAGACTAGATGGTTTTTAATGGATGAATCGACATTGAATCAAGATAAATACTATAAATTTATTGGATGTCCTTTAAATTCAATTCAGAAGGTTTGGTTTCATCAAATATAAAACATATAGACAAACAGAGACAAAATTTTAGTTATTTTTACGGATAAATGCGAAATACTATTTTTAATAATATGTATAGATTACTTATAATTATATACTATGATTATAAGTAATCTGATTTGATATTAGGGTTGTAAAAAAGGTAAAAAATTATATGCTAACAAGTGTCGTTCCAATACCACCTTTTGGCGCAGCGGTCCACGACCGATAGTCCTAAGTTAGAACTCTCCTATTTGCAGTCAGTGAGTCAGCTTCATCCCTAGAAACATTTATTAAAGCAATAAAATTAGAGAAACAATTTGATGAACACAGATGAAATGTCACAGCTTTTGCGCCGTGGACCACAAACGGCGATAATTTGGTAATCGCCGGGTCGCTGGCCCATATTAAACGGTTATGCATACCAAATGCCTATATCTGGGGTGAACCAGATACCCAGGTTAGTTTTGTTGTGATTGACACACTTTACAGTTTTGTTAGGTACCGCTGTGAATTACATAAAATAAAAATTTATAACGGCACTCAAATTAATATGATATAATACTAGATAGAGAACTTAATTGCTAGAATCATTTCCATTAAAATAAATTTTGACGGGCAATCGTGCTGATAGCCCTAACTCCTGGGGTAAGGCTGACAGAATAGTTTTATTAATAGACTAAAACTAATGTCCTTTTACAAATAAAAAGTAAGAACGAGCTCCTCCGAGCTTTTAAGATTTTGAATCTTTTACCATAAATGGTTAATAATATTCGTATATTTTTTTTTTACATTATAGAAGTGGCAAATGAGCCGTTGCAAAGCAATTCCAAATGAGAGTAGTTTTTCTGATGGTAAGTGGCCACTGCTGTCCATGGGCATCTATAATTAACCATGAATATAATTAGAGTCCTACCAAGGTCGACAAAAGCTACTACCAATAAGGGATAAGCTGTTAGTTGTTGTTGTTGTTGTTGGTTGTGATGGGATAAATGTTAAATTTTACGATACCCCTCAAACAGAGCACACAAGATTTAACACTCTCAGTCAAAAAAAAACTGACGGTGGTACTTCCGGCAACTAACCACAAGCAGTTTCACTTGTATTCCACACATTATATT